>JAOXYF010000024.1:1533616-1556905 GCA_028565775.1 Sternarchorhynchus goeldii
TCTGTGAGGTTTCAGGAGAAGCCCTCTCTTCTGTGAGGTTTCAGGAGAAGCCCTCTCTTCTGTGAGGTTTCAGGAGAAGCCCTCTCTTCTGTGAGGTTTCAGGAGAGTCCAGATGCTGTTTCACTCCCTGAAGAAGCTGCCGTTGGTGTGGGCGGAAGGCAAAGCTGCGAGTGCTGGAACAGACGCCGTGTGCATCTAAAGATCAAATACTGCCACTGTCATGCAGCTGGCTAAGATCAATACTGGAAAACTACATTCAGAACTACATTAAAAATCTTATGTTCATTTTAACACCTTCATTTTTCTGTATTTGAAAGTATTAAAAAATGTTTTGATGCTTGTTTTGTCTACAGTTTATTACTTTAGTTGCCTGGTTCATGGACACGGCAACTTTAACAAAATACTGAATAACTAAAAAATGTAATATATAATAAAAATCTACCAGATAAACAGTCTGTGTTGCCTTTTCAAAGAGGTTAAATCGATTTAGATCACACAAAAACCGCTTTGAAGGAAGATTTCCTGATCCGTGACTTTTGACACAAGTGTTACTAAAATCAAGCTGCTTTACATGTGTACAAAGTCACTCAGGTGTAAATAGTTTTTTATTCACAAATATGTGAAATGAAAGAATCTCAGAGGCTCCCAGGATGTTTGTGAGTGATAATTGGTTGCTGGGCTCCTTTGCCCCACACTGTTCTAATTAAAGATGGCAGAGCATCAGTGAGATCATTAGAGAGCAACACCAAGGACATGTGGCTGTAAAAGAGAACTCAAGACAGAGCTACGGAGCGCCGGTGTGTCCAAAATTCCCGTGGCTGAGTGGGGAACGTAAACACTGCAGCTCAGCTGTCACCATCAGGAAAGAGAGAAGTAGATGAGAGGTGGATCTTGGAAATAAGGAACAGGTTAGTGTGGGTGAAGGGCTAAAGAGGAGATGAGAGAATGAGAGAAGAGGTAGGGAGAGATAAAGAAACAAAAAACATTTAATAAAAACATTTCTTAATCAGCACAATAACTCACATGCTTTTATTAATCCAGTGACTCCATGTTGTTCATGATTTTCTTACATTTAAATTCAAAAGTGATTCTGGAACTTGACCAGGGCAAGAAATAAAAGCCCAACATTGTGTCTGCATCTCCTCTTCATTTTGTACCACATCAAATTATATTTAATGACCCACAATAAAGATTGAGAGAGAGAGAGAAATGGAGATAGAGAGAGGGAGAGAGAAAGAGAGAGAGAGAGATGAAAGTAATCTGAAGTAATAGTTCTCGAGACACTCGGCAGGTCACTGAAATCCTCCTGCAGTCCCGTCTCCCTTCCCATGTCTGTCTGGCTCTTCTGTCGTGTTTCTGCAGCTCATTCTCGTGCTTCCCGTTTGCTTTTCCTGGCCTTTTCTCTCCTCCTCCTTCTCTCCTTTGTCTCCTCTGACTTGCGGGAAGGTCTCCTAGTCTGGCTCCTCGGTGCCAGCTTCGGTTAATCCTCTCCAAAAGCACCTTAACTACGCTGGGAATTCTGCAGTGGGTAAATAAAATAACAGGAACAACCATGCACTTAACACCGGCTCTCCCTGGCACAGAGCTCTTCTGTGTTCAGACGGCGATGGGGTTTTCTTCCTTCCTTCTTCCTATGAGTAGTTCAAAACAATCTGCCGTGGTGTGATAACTGTGAGTGTCTCCTGGGTGGGTGATAGAGGGGTGGGGATGGGTTTAACAGTCCGGTCCTCATAATCCAGTTCACCTGAGATCCTTGGTAGAATGGTAGAAGTCTACTTTTACACTCAAAGAAGACACAGTACACCTCAGAACAGTCCCCGGGTACTTTGATGTCCAAAAAAGATCTTTGGATGACCATGATTGTCCAAATTCAGTGTGTAAATGACAGTGGAATACTAAAGCATAATCAGTATGTGTGTTTTAAGTGTTTCAAAAGAACTAGATCTGGTGATTCTCTAATACCCCACTCCTCCCACAACCCCAAAACAACTACTGTAAATCTGTGGGATTCAGAAGGGAGCAGATTTGGAGTCGTCATTGTGGTGTAGTTCAGTCTCACTACACGCTGCTGCCTCTCTCCAGCCTGGCCTGTGTGGAGCTCTGACTCACTGACTGACTGGCAAACTGACTGACTGACTCACTGACTGACTGACTCACTGACTGACTGCCTGAATGAATTCATTGTTGTAAAAAGATTTAAAGACTTTAATAAAGCATTATATGAATACAGATGAAGGCTTTGTAAACTACATTAAAACAACCTCCCAACACCATAAAACATTGCTGTTGTCTGGCAATTAGCAAAATCAATAAAAATAAGCAAATGTCATAAGTTTTTTTTAATGTGATTAAAGAGATCCAGGCACACTATATCAGATGTAATCACTTGCTGAATTTTCTTTATTTCAGATATGTTTGGCTTTGAAAAGGAACGAAACACATTTTTCTTTGCAAAATACAACAATCAGGACAATTATTCTGAGATCAATAAGTTTTCATAAACACACCCAAATGTAGATTGAGAGTGTGAAAGGGATAGTGAGTTCAGGTGGATTTTCAATTCCCTGTTCAATATGCATGAATGGTGTTCAATATGCTTGAATGGTGACCTTCAGCAGTGTACCTGTCTGTAATCACACGTCACTCTCCGTCTCTCCACTGAACGCTGAACGCTAACTGGGACCATTCAAAGCAACCACTGAAAGGAAAAAAAAATTGTGCTATTGAACATGGTTATTAGAAATTGATCTACTCCTTTCAAGTGAGGTGGGAGACAGAAGGCTTGGAAAACTTCCATGGACATGGACACGATCCGGTCAGGCATCGACAGGACGGTGAGCGAAGAGAGAACAAGGATGGTGGAGGCTCTGCGATACCGTGGAAACACGCTCTCCGGTGGGGATGCACGAGCAGTTTCCACACCAGTCCTCATGCAGTTTGCGTGTTAGTGATGAAACACAAGAGCAACTCGAGCTCTGTGGGAGGCAGGCGAACCGTGTCAGGGCTCAGAGCCTCTTACTTCTGTGTTTATTCTGAAATCATTTTTTATTGTTCATTATCATGTTTCACTTACATTTAATCTCAAGGAAATATTTATGAGATATTTATGAGATATTTATGAGATATTTATGAGATCTACACTGGTGGTTCATCTTTAACAATAACACACTCGGCATTCTTGGTTGGAAAGATTTGGTAAACTGAAGTTTCTTGTTTCACATGAGTTGTGTGTCAATGTCAAAATTTTACAAATGATAAAACAGGGCAAAACAACTGAAGATGTTTTTCAAACATTTGATCTGAACACGGATGGTCCTCCATGTTCACATCAACCTCAACAATCTCAAGTAAAGCTCAGCAAATTTATTCGTATATAAAGACTGCATTTACAAATAGGTCTTCTTTAGATCTTGGTCTGGCTATCAGTGAGAGATATATTGCTTCTGTCTATTACGAAGACCAAAGGTACAAATCATGTTGTAATTTATCCATCTAAATCTCTCTATCTGCTGATCTCACACTGTAAGTGAGGTCAAAGGTCAGCAGGTCAGCAGTAGCGAGAGCTATCAGTGACATGCAGAGGAAACTGACTCACTGTTTTTATAGTCACCTCGTGACCTCTCATTAACCTAATCTCTTCTACTTAAAACAAACACACACTGTTGCAGAGACACCATCAATCCTGTGTGTGTGTGTGTGTGTGTGTGTGTGTGTGTGTGTGTGTCTGTGTGTATATATGCACGCATGTGTGTGTGAATACTGTGTGTGTGTTTTGGTTCGTACACAACGTACGGCGTACATGCACAGACTCCCACTCTCTAAAGATTACCGGTTTGGTATATGTGTATGTGTGTGTGTGTGTGTGTGTGTGTGTGTGTGTATGTGTGTATGTGAAGCTGCTGGCTCTGTGAGGAGTGACATTTCTGCTTCAGCCCTGCTGAGAAATGCAGACACATCAGCGGGTGAGGAGGTGCACGGCCGACTGTGCGCTATACCACTCCTGCCAAGGTGTTTACCCTATGTCTGGAGCGATCAGGAGCCCGTATCACTCCCGTCGAAGGTGTTGATCACTCTGCAGCATTACTTTCTCTGTCTTCTGTCCACATTAGAAGTGCTGAGTCAGTGTGATAAGTTGGGCTGACTCACATGAGGCCCGTGGTAATAGAGAGTCTGATTGATCAGCACTGAGAATGGGTCACAATAACAGACATTTACTTTCATTAAAGGTGCTTATGCATGTGTGTGTATGTGTGTGTGTGTGTGTGTGTGTGTGTGTATGTGTGTGTGTGTGTGTGTGTGTGTGTGTGTGTGTTTGTGTGTGTGTGTTTGTGTGTATTTCATTCTTCATCAATGAAACAGTGTCCAGAAAAATAAAGACTTAAAGGTATTATTTGATTGTTAAAGGTATTATTTGATTGTTAAAGGTTAAAGGTATTATTTGATTGTTAAAGGTATTATTCGATTGTTAAAGGTATTATTTGATTGTTAAAGGTTAAAGGTATTATTTGATTGTTAAAGGTATTATTTGATTGTTAAAGGTATTATTCGATTGTTAAAGGTATTATTTGATTATTAAAGGTATTATTTGATTGTTAAAGCCTAAAATTCCAAAGGAAACCTGAATTTAAGATGCTACATTTTGACACAGATTCAAGGAAATTCAAGGAAAGTAGAAGTAATTCGTCAAAATTCTTTCAACTATTTCTGAAAGGAAGTTGTGAAACTATTCACTTGTTTAGGCAAAAGTGACAAAGTAATTCATGAATTCAGGAAAATGATTACATTTATTTGAAGCACTGGGAGGAACGTCCAGGTCAGAAGGAGTGCAGTAGAACGTGTGAGACCCCTTAAACCTTTCCTGACTCCTGCAAGACCTGCACCGCTGTTGCATGAACAAGATAAGAACCAAGAGAAAAATAAGAACCAAGAGAAAAAAGTCTGAATAAGAACATTCACATTATTTCTGTTTTTGTGATAATAAACTATTTGTCTATATTTTGAATTGTTAAGTAAACTACAAAGAGTTTTCTTTTTTCCTGTCCCTCCCTCTCTTTTTCACACACACACACACACACACACACACACACACAGATTTTATAACATATGCTGATTACTGGTCAGTTAGCTGAGGGTAGAGCTGTCTCTCAAAGCATTTTTAAGTCGAAGAGGAAAATGACCAGCATAGCTAACGAGCCTTTGTGTGAGAGCACTGGGTGTCCTTTGATATATCTGACCTGAAAGAATTATGTAGGAAACCACTTATTACACACAGCCTCATTCACTGTGTTCTGGCCAGATACTCCTCTCTCTCGCTCACATACACACGTGCGTACACATAAATATGCACACACACAAACGCATACACACACATACACACACACACACACACACACATCGCATGTCACACTGAGCTATCTAGCAGCCCTGGATAGATAACATGAAATTCTATATCATTTTTTCTCATATACAATACTGTATGTACAGCAGGGTTCCTTATCTGATAGATTTATTTTCAATGGTCCTTCTCAAGAATGTGATTTAGCAAATTTGTTTCAGAATGCGGAGGAAGAAGGTGTCCTACTGAAAGAGTCAGACGTTGGTTTTCCTTTGCATGAGTATACCTGTGGAGTCTGATACCTGTGGAGTCTGATACCAGGTGGAGAGCAGAGCCAGGTGGGCGTGTGTTTGGGTCTGGTCCCAGAGACCCATTCAGCTCCCATTTAAACACCAGCAAAGGAACACAAATCCATGGCTGAATCTGTGTGCACTGCACCACAAACCTGTGCACTGTGCATACAGGGAAGTTTATTTCAGCGCATGTAATCAGACAAAGGAGAGTTGGATAAAGGAGAGGAAAAGAGAGAGACAGAGGGAAAAAATGAGAGAAAGAGAAAAACAGAATGAGAGAGAGAGAGAGAGAGGAGAGAACAAGAGAGAGTGAGAGAAAGAGAGAGGGGGGTCAGAGAGAGGAGAGAGAGAGGGAAACAAAGAGAGAGAGAGAGAGAGAGAGAAAGAGAAAGAGAGAGACGGACAGTGAGAGGTAAGGTGCAAAGCAAGAGCACCCAGTTCCTTGAATAAGAGGAGGGCGTAAAGTACCCTCCCATTACAATGTCATTTTATCCCAGTGCAGTCTTTAAGTAATAACACTCAGCAGGGTGTGTCATTATCACCTCTGCCCCTCCCCTCTCGCCCCTCCCCTCTCGCCACTGTGCTCAGGGCAGGTGATCCTGCTCCCACTGACTGTCCACGCGGTTCCCTCCCCCCTGCCGGTCACCCGGCAACGTCCTGGCGGCCCCTCCCCCGCTCCCTTAAGAGTGAACCCATAACGACGGCCCCCAAAAATCAATGTCCGATCCATAAACATCAACTTCATTCATTGTTGCTTCTCTCCGTCGTTCTCTGTCTTTCAGATGTAAACGCACAACACAATCAGGCGCAGCTAAAGTTTACCCCCTATCAGAAAATACACAGAGACACAGTGGGGCCATAACACAACAATTCAAAAACCTATTTACTGTTCCCCCGCTGAGAAGTTTACCTCGTGAGATGGGTCAAACTAGATATAAGGAAAAAGTCATTTATAGTTATCATTCGTCTGTTTATAGGACTGGACCATTTCAGTCTTTCTTGTTGGGTTTCACTCAGAAACTGTATCCACAGGGAAAGAATCAAAGAGAGCATACACTGTTGTTTTAAATTCAACACGACATGGGCTCACTGTCCATGTTTGTTTTACCAGCCTATATCGACATTTTCAGTAAATGCATTCTGTACAGTGTGTTTGTACAGTGTCTGTTTTGGTACAGATGATTCGCTGCAAAAAAAAAATCGAACAAGAAAAAAAGACACTTGAAATAGCAATTTCAATTAAGTTAAGAGGGATTTTTTGATGCTAAATATTCTTTTTACTAATCGCCTACAGGTTCACCCGACATAAAAGTAGAGACAAAATGTTTTACGCGAGCAGCGTTCTCAACATTTCTATTTCAGAACTCGCGAACAAAACAAAACAAAACAAAACAAAGCATCAGCGTGCAGATGAATAATTTGCCGACTTACTTATTTACGACACATACACAGTGACGTACAGTGAAAGCGTGTTGGAAAACGCGCATAGAGTTAAAGAGTAGCGCACTAACCCGAGCTGTGAAATGTGCTGAACAATCAGGTTCACTGTTCGCCATCCTCTCGCCTTTCCCCTCAATTAGCATAGCCCGCTGCGGTTGAGTGACTACTGTAGCCGGACTGGGAGACCGCTATTATCCCCTAATCACACGAGCATGGCGGGGTGACAGGACCCAGGTGAGCCCAAAGCTAAAATGGATTAACGGCATTTATATTGAGGAGAGCATGAGAACCACACACACACACACACACACACACACACACATGCACGCACACACACACACACGCACACACAAACACACACACACACACAAATAACAATATTTCTGTGTTATATCTAACTACATCCTTCATAAATCCTGAAGAACGCTTGGGATGTGTTTGGAGCCTGAATCCGACTGATTGTGATTCACTGTGTTCTAATGACTGACCTCTATTAGCCCCGACTGGTTCCGCAGACAAGCTGAATTAAATTAGCCGTATAAATTGGGCCACTGTACCTTTATTTAACAGAACCCAAACGCTTATAGCCTACAATGAACCCAAGTACGTGGAAAAGTGCAGTTCAAAGTACTCTATTGTAGACTGAGACATGAACCACCAATAGAGTTTCATATGCTTTTACTGCATCGGTGAGCTTTTTACAGTTTATATTTTGGTCAAGAACAGGGGCTTATATATTGTTACATTTCATAATGTCAATAAAGAAAAGCAAACATACTAATAAGCCAATCAGTTTGGGAACGAGGAGTGAGGAAGCTTGTGAGTGACAGCGTTCAGGTGCTGGTAAACGAGGATGATCTGGAGATGCGCGGCCGTGTCATGATTACTATTCCCAGGCTGCAGTGTGCTGTAATGAGCGCGCGGCTGACTGTTTGCGCGCTGATTATCGGTCCTTGGGAAACCTCTGTTTTTCCAGCGTAATTGATAGTTAGACTCTGCTTTAATTAAATACGCTGTCTGATCAGTTGATATATATGTTGCGAACCAAAGAGAATGTATTGAGTGATGTCAGAGTTCTTTTTATGATTCACTATTAACCTCCAACTAACAATTTAAGTTGGAGATCATGAAAAACCCTAACCCTAGTTGATCAAGTTCTATTAAATAAAGATTATATATGGTACATTATAAACGCAGCGATGTAACCATGGCATGTGCGCAAGTAACGCGGCCTGCTTCTCATTCAAATAGCATCCGATCTGACAGTCCGGGGGGTGGGTTTAAAAAGTGTGTTTTTGAAAAGTTTTTCTATTCACTGTCAGATGGGAGGGCATTTGAAGCGTTAGAGGTGGTGTTGTCCTCCAACTTACCCGCTCTTTTCCCACCAAATCCCTGCCCGTTTTCCGGGACACTTGCTTTTTGTGTGTGGTCCCCCCGCCTCGTCCCGTTCTGTCACCATTCTGAAGGGTTGCCCCGGTTTCGCGCACACCTGTGTGACTGCCCGCTCCCTTCAGGAATTCGCTGGGGCTTGTAATCAGCTTTGTGGCGCTATTGAGTGCGCGGCTCACTGAAACTTCCCAACCTCACAGCGCGCTGGACTGCTGAATGGAGTCAGCGTGGGGCGCCTCTCCAAGCTCTGGGCCTGCCAAATTCCTGCAGAGTCTCTCACAATCATCCCCTCACAGACCGCGCTGCCACAGCACGCGGGTGAAGGACAGAGAGAGACAGACAGAGAGAGAGAGAGAGAGAGAGAGAGAGAGAGAGAGAGAGAGAGAGAGAAAAAAGAGAGTGAGAAGAAGAAAAAGAAGACGTTCAGGGTCAAACAAGCATAACCACGAACAGTTCACGAAAACGACCAATGCGACTGACCAGTGCATTCGGGTTTTTTGAGTGATTGAGTGTAATGACACTGTTGATGAGGTGTATAGATGCAGAGGAGGAATGCTACCACAAAAACTTACTGAGTACGAGTTTACTGAGCCGAAACAGTCAGCATCGCATACACGGACGGCTGATCAATTTTCGAGTTAGGGCCCAAATGAACGCTATGATTCTCTTCATGGCTTTAAAGGAGCTCCCATTCCCTCTGCCCGTCACCAACATCACACTCCTACCCCTCACACACACACACACACGCGCGCGCGCGCACGCACACACACACACACCAAATACCACAACCTAACAACACAAGAGCACAGACGAAAAGGCTATATGCACAAACCACAAAAACGAGACAGAAAGGAGGAAAATGTTGAAAAATAAAAGTTTGAACCAAGTCGCTGGGTTTTAGAGGCGTTCTGAACGCAGAACCACATTTGTGATGCTTAAATGCCTGCTGTGGAGTCGCAGGCTGTAGAAATTGCGGTGCTGAATCTCTCCTCTTGGAAGGGCACAGGATTAAGAGGCAGCAAGATTGTTAAACATGTCAACGTGTAATTGCACGATAAGGCCCTCGCGAGGAATTTATTGGCCCAGTTGCTATTTCTATTCCCCCCTAATCTCGTTCAGCACATTCGTTCCGTGCAATCTGTCTGCGTAATCTTCTGTGACAGAGCGCCGACCAATAGCAGCATACCGGCTTTTTTGGAGAAGGGAGAAAATATGCAGAGGCGTGATAAAGTGATGCTAATTATCCTCATTTAGGACAGCGAGTGCAAGAGATCGGAGTTTACGCGCAGGCTGCGAATACGCGCCAGCTGCACTGATGGCTTCCGAACGCGGAATATATCGGTGGTTACAAGATAAGGGTATCGCGCGCTGAGACGATTTATTGGTCGTGGTTCCCCACCACCCCTCCCATTTGCCCCGGCCCATCCTTTTCACCCACCCACCCTCATGCTTCCCCCTCTTTGCTGGAGTAGTAAATTATTTTGGTTAAATTTACCAGAACGCGCTCCCTTTAACCTGGCAACGTGCCGTGACCTGCTCTCCGCCTCTCTCTGTTTTCAGCGCTAATCCGTGTTGCTTTTCATGTGCAGATAAAATACAAATAGCTGCCGAGTGGCCAATCTCTTACCTCGGGTGATAAGGAGAGTTACAGTGGACAGGCTCTAATAAGAACCACGGCCACTTGGTCATCATTTTCTGACAAAGCTCAAGGAAACAGTAAATTTAAATGTATTTACATAGTATGAAGCTTTAAAAACAATAGTACAACAACAGCAGTAAAAACACCTCCACCAGCATAACATTTAGTAGGCCCGGTTTTTTTTACTATGTTAAGAATAATGTTGATTAACGAATACGTCGGATAAATAACTTATCCATAATTAAACAACTTAATTGTTTAAATGTTTACTAACGCCATTAAAATGTTAGATTGTTTTATCCATCCACAATCTATTATAATCGCATAGTTTTACCCTAATTGTATTTAAAATGTAGCGCTCTGTTGCGCGTGGCTCGCAGAGCAGGGCACAGTCTAAGGCCGTGTATTCGTGTCTCGTGACACCTGTTGCGGAGTGTCGTTGTAGTAATAATAGCTGCTAGAGGTCAGAACCGGTGCCGGTTAATTCCATGACCCCCCCTTAAACCTTCGAGCCAGTCTGTTCTCTCAAAACCAGATGAGAACAGGAGAGTACTCCACCCTTGAAAAACAAGCAAAATACAGAAATAAGTATAAATATAAAATAGAACTTTACAGATATAAGCGGTGATCTAAAATAAAAACAGCCAGGCTTCCTCGTAAGGCAGGAAGCTCAAACGGAACATTATGTTAGGCCCCCTTAATTTAACATAATGCAAGAAATGCCCAAATATTTAAGACCACGTTTCCCGTAAAATCTGTGAAAGTGATGTTCTCACAGAAACTATTAGTTAGAAGAGGATCTGGATCCTACAGGTCATTACTACAACCGGCTTGTTTTAAATAACCAAGAATATTCCACCCACCCTCACATGTAGGAACACAATTACAAACTGCGTGGACGCTTTTGTCAGGCGAGGTTAAGTGAGGTTGTTCTATTGTTATTATTATTATTATTATTATTATTATTATTATTATTATTATTATTATTATTATTATTATTATTATTATTATTATTGTTGTTGTTGTTGTTGTTGTTGTTGTTGTTATTTTGTACCAAAATTCATTCTTAGTCTTTTCACTCATGTTGTCAGAAGTATTTTCAAAGAGA
Source organism: Sternarchorhynchus goeldii (assembly GCA_028565775.1). Classification (NCBI taxonomy): domain Eukaryota; kingdom Metazoa; phylum Chordata; class Actinopteri; order Gymnotiformes; family Apteronotidae; genus Sternarchorhynchus; species Sternarchorhynchus goeldii. Next base: position 1,544,821 of record JAOXYF010000024.1, read on the forward strand.
TCAAACTAACATCAGAAAACACTGTTGCAATAGCCTATCGGATATATTTTTCCGTCTTCAATAAAATAGATGTCGTTTTTTTTTTTTTTTACAAACATTTAGGCCTAAAACTAAATCCAGAAATAACACTTTTGATGTTTGATTTGTGCTTACACGAGCAACAGATCCAAGTAACAATAAATCCAAACCAGAACATGTTTTAAACGTAACCCTTAAGATGATATTTTCAAATGAACCGCGGGTTTCCTAATATGTCAATCATTGTTGTAAATCGTCACAAATGTGTTTTATTCTGTAGGGCCAAGCGCACGTTTTCGAGAGCAGATTTAATCACCGCGATTAGAATGTCCTTCCCCGTTCACACATGACATAATAAATACAGATGAACCAAAAAAAAAATTAAACCTATTTTAGAAAATAGGACTTTATTTTCCCCCACAGAGTAGAACTAACAATGGGTATTTTATAACATAATTCAATAAAATTGCTTCAATAATTTGCCTAATTAAAGTATTTATTTTACTATTTCTAGACCACAATTTTCCCATTCACTTCAGCTAAGGGGATAAAACCTTCTGAACTCGAGAGCTTCCAAAAATGTTCCTTTATATGAACACACAGATTACAATTAAAAGGTTTTATAGACCGTTCCAGGAGCTGTAAAAAATACTGGTGATGTTTTGTTAAATGATATCTGCATTTAATACAATCTTCATTTATACGGAGCAGTTATAGGCAGGTCCTGTTAACAAGGGCGCAGTTTGACATTAGTACAATATTTCCCAAGTTAACAAGTTAAAAGGAGTAGATATTAATAACACAAATGTCATGGACAAAATAACAAAACTAACACTTTTTAGAACCATAGTAACATTCTTCCAAATTTTATTTTAGACAATGAATCAGCGCAAAATCAGGATGCGAACTGGCAGGAACGCATCTCATAAATTATATACAGCAGCGGTTACGTGCCAGTCTTTTGAAATATTAAAACTTATTCACAATTTACAAGAAATATTACAGCATAATTCAGGTACATAGATTCACGTATACAAATGTTTTGGTAAGTGTAATACGCAGGAAACTCTTTATAAACTCTCAGAAATATTTCTCCAAGTTACTTTAGATGTGAACTTACTAACTTTTTTAAAAAAATGAACTTTGCACAAAGCATTAAATATTTGAAATGAAAGACCGGAGTGAGAGGAAACCGGAGTGAGAGGAAACCGGAGTGAGAGGAAACAGCGGGATTTTTTTGGCATTGGCCAGGAAGAATGTCAATTCGAATTCATGAACGGTATAATTAAAAAACGCTTAATTAAAAGTGACAAACATTATCAGTCCTTGTTCTTCTCTGAACGGCGATCGAAACAATATTTTACCTTAAATTACAAGAACATCTTAAAACATTCTATACAAAAGTAGTTAAATGGCCATCTAAAAAGAGGTACATTTTTGGTGGCGAGTGTCTGAATGCGCTTTACCCCCAGTTTCCTTGACCATTTCAGATATGTGTTAGCGGGACAGTTCCGTTTACTCCAGCAGGTGTGCTTTGGTAGTGTTGTGGTAAGGCGTGCAGTCTGCTTTGGACAGACGGATCGCCGGACTCCCCAGTTGGTAAGTACATGCTGATCATCTCTCTCAAGTCTCCGGGGCAAGGACCTCTAGAGTGTGTGGTGACCGGAGGACTTACGTTCGGTTCGGACTTGACGAGTGAGCTCAACGTACCGATCGCTGCTGAGGACGCAACGCTGGAGTTTTGATGCTGTGAGTAGGATATTCCTCCGTAGCCGGGTGGAGACGTGCTCATGTAGCTTTGAGAGTTGGATATCGGGCTGTACTGGAGGGCGGTCATGTCGTAGCGATGCATGGGCTGTGGGTTGTGAGGGTGGTGGTGATGGGCATGGTGATGGTGGGCGCCGCTGCCTGGATGCTGGCTGTAGGCGAGCTGCGCCTCCTGCATCATCGCCGCCGCCGCCGCTGCCGCTGCCACCTGCCCGGAATAAGCGCCGTTCGCCCACCCGTTCATGTGTGCGTAACCGGCACTGGCGGAGCCTCCGTGACCGCCTGGACTCTCCAGCCTTTGACCGACACCACCCGGACTCATCCCTACCCCGAGACCGACGCCTGTTCCAGTGCCCGCTCCGCCGAGGAGACCGCCGGCCAAAGAGTACTTGTCCTTTTTAAGCAGCGTCTTGGTTTTTCGCCTTGGTCTGTATTTGTAATCCGGATGCTCTTTCATGTGCATTGCTCGCAGCCGCTTCGCCTCATCAATAAAGGGCCGCTTTTCAGCTTCTGACATCACCTTCCACTCAGCACCGAGCCTCTTGCTGATTTCGGAGTTGTGCATTTTGGGGTTTTCCTGAGCCATTTTTCTGCGCTGGCCCCGGGACCACACCATAAAGGCATTCATGGGTCTTTTAACACGCTCTTGGTTAGCTTTGCTCCCCGTATTTGGACCCGTCTGTCCCGGATTTGTATTGGTTTGAGGTCCCGGGGAGTGCAAGTCCGTTTCCATCATCATGCTATACATTCACGTGGCTTAAAGACTTCTCACCCCACACAGAAAAAGCATGAACTTTCAGCGCTAGTCCGCACGAGCAGGTGCAACTCAATCAAGAAGAGCTCCGGAAAAACGGAACGAAATGTAATTTAATCCAAACGGTGCCTGTAAGTTTGAAGTTCTTTTCCAGTCTCGTAGCCTGTTTTGCGTCGTTCCCGACTACGGTTTCACATCCACGTTAATTGAAAGCGCATTTGTGCTACTTTCCCTAGTGGAGTTGAGGAGTTGGTTAAAGCGGCGGCCATATGATGCGCTTTGACAGCGATTAAAATGCGAGAGCGGCCAATGGCGTTCTAGAAAGAGAGCGATTTGCATGGAGCTCGGTGGGGTGACGTAGAAAGCGAGGAAAGAACTAGTAGGCGGGGTGCAACAGGGGTCAACACCGCCCCTCTAACGGAAAGTAAATAGTGGGATAGCCTGCCAGTTTAGGGCTACTCAAGGATTTGGGATAAACGAACATTTTAATAGATAACATTTTAGAAAATGAAACCAACAGAGACTACAACAATCGCCCAATTAAGAAAAAAAAAACTCTTGGGCATAAAGAGCAGCATACTTTATCCAAGTTCTAGAAAAGACAAAAACTACGTGTTTACACCTCACTTACGCGTCTCGGTTTCAGCGCATTTATCACCTGACACACAGCACTCACCAAATCACACACTAGGTAACGTCTCTCTGATTAGGCCCGGAGGACACCGCTACCTGAATCCTTACATTTTATCCCCTGAAGATGTTTGCCCTCCCTCTAAAAAAAATACATGCGCGCGCAAGTGCACGCTGCTTACCTGCATCTCACATGTGTCACGCTCTCGTCCTATCAGCATTTGAGATCCATTGCAACCAACCACATTTATCACGGATGGCCTGCACCGTTCTTTAAAAATAACATGTGGCAAACACATTTAAGAGGATACGCAAACCTACAGGAGTTTGCTGAAAGAAGTGTTACCGCCGTCTGCTGGTAGTTTAATTTTGTGAATATACATGGTTAGTTTGCATGGATTCGAAAAACAGCAAAAACAAACAAACAAAAAAAACCCGAATTTGATAAGAAGTGGATAAGATTTTGTTTAGATTAACATTGCGCTTTAAACTCGCCGGTAACACTAAAGGCCGCATATAAAAAGTTCCTGTTAAAATTCACTGGCAAGGACGAATCTCATACTGTGCACAACGTCGCACATGTATAATTCGATTTTCACAGTTGACCTGCCTTGAAAACACCAATCAGTTGCTAATTGAACGCAAAACAAAAATATTCTTGCCCCGCTGAGCAGCAAACGACGCTAGTCTGCATGGTTTTAAATTAGGTTAATACCGAAATGCACGAGGGGAGAAAAAGTGATTGCACGTGGATCACACTTTAAATTGTGTAATTGGGCTTAAACGTGTGGCACTGGTGCACATCATATCATATATCGTATCAAATCATATCAGTTCATATATCGCATCATGTCATATCATATCATATCATACAATATCATATCATATCATGTTATATTGGTCTCTAAACGATATGGCGTGATTCAAATTCTAGCTATGAAAAAGAATAATGAAGATCTTTCTTATTTTCAGAAACTCAAAAATAACACCTGTGGACATGGTGTTACAATGGCCCGTATATAAACATTTCGAATTGTATGTTATAATTATTAAAAGGATATTCATTTGTTTATTTCATACCACAAAAGAATTAAAATAATGGCCTAAAGTAAGGCACTATAATAATGTGATGATTATTACGTCCAGAACAATAAAGACTGAGCGATGTGATTCATCTCCAGCAGAAGAAAAAAGAAAAAGTTTCATAATCAAGAAAAAATGATTTATAAGATAACAGTTCATCCATAACAATGATCTTATATTAAACAACAGAAAATCCACAAAACACTATTACAGCGTTACATCAGTTATTTTCATCAGGTGAACCTAAACTGCCTGGTAATTTAGATGTAAATAGTCATTGTATTAATAAGTAATTGTATTAATTTAGATTAACTAATAATGTATTCTTATGTTATATTATTATTATTATTATTATTATTATTATTATTATTATTATTATTATTATTACTACTATTACTATTACTATTAACAAAACAAGAGTCACAGCAATAATAACAATATCAATGTTCGTATTGAATGCAAATTAAACTAGGTCTGTATTACCTGTCCAATAAACGTACATCAGAGATTGCTTGAGGGGTTTTTAGAGAACTGCCAAAGAAACAATTGTTGGGAGTGAACAATTCCGTTTTCTTCGGATTTAAGAAAGTCTGTTGAAACGCGCTGTAACCCTCGAGGGATGCGTTTGCTTTGTCCTTGTTATTTTTGTCACTTGTAGCACGCCTTAGAAAGTACTTGTTTTGTGCGCGGATTCCGCACGTGGGGGACAGGGCAGTGCTGGTGCACGTGCGAGTGCCGGGGTCACGGCAGTTACCCTAAACAAACAGCAGTGGCCCGTGATTGTTCAAGGGTTCGTATTTGTTGGATTAAGACTGATTCGGTCTCTTACTTGAAACAGATTACATATGTAGCTCACGGTGACTTATTAGGCACCGTCCATGTTATAAACTGCGTGATAGTAGTTTATACATATAAGGAAGTCGGATTTTATTTCTTGTAGCCTAATAAGAAAAACAATGACCTTCGAACTGAATAATTTATATTCTGAAAATAGAACACAGAGCTGAGTTTAAACTGTACACGAATTATTACCTCTCGAATAGTCTCTTTCCCTCCCAGTCCTAACCCTCTCCGAAAAGTGAAGAGTCTCTTGAACTTGTGAGGAGGCAGTTTAACATCGACATCTGACAGGTGTTAGCGGCCGTGCGGCTCACGAAACATAATTACTCGTGAGTATTGGAGCTACAGAGAGGGTGAAAAAAGGAGTGAAAATAGGTTGGTTGGAAGTAGGATTTCTGTTAGGCTGCGTTGTTAACATATCAATAAGGACCTGAAACCAATACCAGAAATTTGAGTGCAAGTTCTAAAATATAACTATCGCTATATTTCGTGTTTCTGCCAGTCCGTGAAAGTACGAGGACTACTACCTTAAGTACAACGTATTTAATTATCATTCGCTATACATCGGTAGTCATGCCCACTTTCCAAAAATCTAAAATATTATCTACAAACGTGAGAAAAAGACACCGGAATATGATAGACGTCATATTTCTGTCAATCGAGATAGGCCTTCAGCTGAGTGAAAACATGCAATTAAGAGCTTATTAAGTAGACTAGATATCACTAACCAGTGTTGAAAGAAAACACCAAAAATACACTCACAACCATGTGTTAAAGTAGACAACTGTATGCGACACACGTCAACTTCATGCGAAGCGGCGCAGATTCGTTCGTTCCTTATGTGACATATATATTTCATTAGAAGATAGTGCGCTTATTTATGTAAAGATGAATATATCTAGCGAGCCAGGCTCGTTTCCGCCTTTTACTGCCCTTGGTAAATTGCAGTTTAATTTTGTACTTATATTATGGACTACTCAGAGAAGCTTTAAAAAAATCTCCATCGACGCGATAAAACGGGGTGTAGTTAACGTTAAAAACTTAAATTGTGATTGTACTATTCCTCTTCGGTGTGAAGTAATAACCAAATTTAAACTACACCTGCACTTCAATCGATATATAACCTACTTTAGACCGTGCATTTCATCGATATGTTCTGTACCGTAAACGTCGACGGTAAATCTGCAGCACCTGCTTCGGCGCTGTAAGCATTAGTTATAATGTGGCGCGCGGCATTCAGCATTCACCGGTCTCTGATACAAAGAATCTGGACATTTACGTTGGAAACGCATGTAGCCTATTTCTTTATCATGTTCATCTGGAGGTGTTTTTTCTCCGCAAAAGCATGTACCGTAAAATTTATAACACCCGTTCTTGTTCGCAGTAATATAGGCAGGTCCAACGCGCTGAAGTTGCAAAGCGCTCCAGGTTAAAACCAGACGTTTAGCAAATGATGCGACGATAACGTAATTAAATAACAAAACTTCGACGAAAAGCTTATTTTCCGATTCTTCCTCGATTTTCAAACATATCTGTTTAAATAGTCTTAATCGTTTTGTTTCAAGTTAAGTAAACTTACGCGAGTTCCATTGTTCCACTTTCGTTGTGATGGAAAATTGTCCTTTCCCGTTTCTAGCGCTCTGTCCTAACCCAGCCATAGAGAGTCGTCAGACCGCCATCCCTCCTAAAATCTACGATCTTAGTGTGCCAAGGCCGACCGTACCCAGCTCCCAAACCCACCACTCACTACACACTGAGGAGACAGACAAGAAAATGAAATTTATTATAGACTCTAAAGACAATTTCAAGTTATTGTTTCTCCCGGCGAAAGGGTTCCTTCTTACATAATGAAGCGTCTTTTGTGTGCCGCGGAACAATAGAAAACAAGTATTCTAATAAATAGCCACTTTTTTGTTCCCTCGCGAGGATGAATGGAGTTGAGCAGTTGGGTTTGAAAGCAGCTGCCGCGCATTCAGGAGATGTGGGCGGAGCCCTGGCACCAAGCGTCTCTCCTCCTTGGAAACGGACTTAGAGAGCGGATCCGGCAGCATCATCGAAGAGCTGCCTGTAGACTTCACCTCGCTTCAAAAGTCTGCCTCATCACTACCACACCACTGCTCAGAAGAGCCCTTCACAAATTCAAGCTAATTGTTTTGTCTTAAAAAAAAAACGAATAACAGCTATTCCTAAACAGTATTTTACTGATGCGTCACAAAATTGTTTATTTTTTACATGATAATTTTGACAACAAAAGTGAAATTCTTTAGTGTCTTAGGAAAAGCTCGATAAATTTATCTAATCTCCAAAAAGCAAAAACTCATCCAAATAGCAAAATGAACTCCTACACCCTATGAAATATTACTCATAGTCTCCTACAAATGCAGGTATCGATTTTGTTATTGTGTCAGTAGACAGAGTAGATCCAAGGTCAGAGGCAAGAACCACTAGCTCAGTCAGCATAAACAACATCTTATCAATGTCCAAATGAAAGTTTAGTACAGATGAGTAAAGACCAGGGGCACCGTGCCTGTTACTAAACAAACAACCATGATACTAAACACACCACACGTCGTGGTAGATCTCTCTTGTTGTTGTACGTGCTGTAAGCACTGCCGTAACACAGCTTGCCACCATGTGTCTTTGACAGTCCGTCAGAGTGTAAAACCGTCGCGCTGTAGCTCAGACAGGCCCACCGAGAAAATGATCATCTCCAGCTGATGGTAGATGTTTACTGCAGTAGAGTCACCCATGCTGGAAGAGGACTCGACTGTAGGCCTTATCCAGCCATGATCTGTGCTCCTCTCCATTCATCCACATGACAATAACTGTAATTTACATTGGTAACTACAGCAACCCCCCCCCACTTCACCACTCTCCCCGACACATTTTTGAAGACACTGAGTTATGTTGCTGTTACCTCCTGAGAGAAGCAAAAAGTCTTTCATAACATGCTGAGCCAGAAAAAATAATAATTCTGTTCAATTAAAATCTGTTAGCTTGAAATCGCCTTGTGACCCTACTATTCTGTATCTATATGGCTCCATGTGTCCTGTCTTGCTGAGTTATACTGAAGGAGTAAAATGACATGCGTAGGAAAATGTCATAAAATGAGATGATTGGAAAGTCTAGACATTATCAAATGTCTCATCACGGCAGAATAAAAGGGGCTTTGCATGCAGGAATAATAAACTACAAAGCAGCTCTTCTCTCTGAGCCTGGTGCAACGTACGTTCAGAAATGCTTGTTTTTCTGTGACTTCATCTGGAAAGTTTTTTTCTTTTGTGATGAAACATAGTCCAACTACTAAACCACCCTGAGTGAAATTCGTTTGTACGTTCCCATCCTGCTAAGCCCGCGTCTGTACATTGGTGTGAATCATATTAGACAACCAAAAGGCGAGGTTATTAAAGATAAATAGATTATGAACAAAGTCATAAGATGAATAATTACTTGGCATAATGGTGTAGGGTAAATCCAACCTGGTTAAATTCGATCCCTGTTCTGCTGCATCACCTAAGAACTGCCATCATGACTGTGACATGTTTTGTGGAGGTATTAAAGGAATACAGTGAACAAGCTCTAATAAACTGGTATTAAAGGAATACTGTGAACATGCTCTAATAAACTGGTATTAAAGGAATACTGTGAACAAGCTCTAATAAACTGGTATTAAAGAAATACTGTGAACAAGCTCTAATAAATTGGTATTAAAGGAATACTGTGAACAAGCTCTAATAAATTGGTATTAAAGGAATACTGTGAACAAGCTCTAATAAATTGGTATTAAAGGAATACTGTGAACATGCTCTAATAAATTGATATTAAAGGAATATTGTGAACATGCTCTAATTAAATGAGTAGAGAAACTAACTTTACGTTTGCTGCCACAGCATCTTGCATTAGTGATTCAGTGTTTATTGGACCTGATTCAGACATTAGTGATTCAGTGTTTATTGGACCTGATTCATACATTAATGATTCAGTGTTTACTGGACCTCATTCATACATTAGTGATTCAGTGTTTACTGGACCTGATTCATACATTACATTGAAGCTCCAATGTCTTGGCCAGTGTGTCTCAGTGTCTTTTTTGTGTGGGTTAGACGTACAGCTGTGCATAATAGCAGTTCATATAATTATTATGCTCATTATATAAAAAGTTCAAACTTGGCCGCAGCTTTGGACAGTTTTTCTGTTGAATCCCAGGAGTTAACAGAAACATAAAACAAACAAATTCTATTCTGCTCTCTCCCTCAGCCAATATATGGACACTCTGGAGAACGCATCCTATTTTAATCCATCCAGTCTCACGAGGCAGAGAGACACAGTCCCAGCACTGCTACGGTGTGCCTGATACTTCATGGTGTCATTATCCCCAGCAGAGTCTTGTTGAACCTCATCACCAGCAGGACTCTGAACCCGATCACTGCACAGGTCATTAATCTCTTACCACGACTGTTGGGCCTGCCGGTGGTTAAACATCCCTCTCCGGGCTCTCCTTTAGCCGGAGCTTACCGCTGTGTTAATTTTCTCACTCTATTAGCACAGTGCAGCTAATCAAGCCCTCTCTCCCCGATGGCGACGGGAGCTGAAGAGACGCTTGCAGGTGTCAAGCCTGTCTACGTCGGTTACCGCCGCAATCTGTCTCCCAACTTCGCCTCGGTGGGATAATAAAGGACTCATATGGCAGCTCTTCTCCCTGCACTACTGTGCCAAATCTGTTGCATGAAACACTTGGCAGACTTTCAATTACAAATCGTTTCATTGTTTTTGTTCTCCTCTCCCCCCAGAGAGCATCCATGCACCCTTCAACGTAAACAAACACTGTAACCTTTCTCTCGCAGGCGCCGTCTCCAGCCTGCCACACCACTCCGCTGATTCATCTTTGTGAGTCATTTAAGAGATATAGAACCTCATTGTTGTGATTACACTGACAAAATTCTGTTCGCGTGTTAAACCATGGATTAGTCCATTTAATCAACAAATAACACAATTACTTAAGCCTTTTCAAATATTACTTTCGAGATGTTTTATTGCATAAACAGAAGTTACGGAGGGTTAATTATATTATTATCTGCTGTTTCAGAAGGACTGGAGTTAGGTACCCATTTCAATAAATCACAAAATATAGTTTAACCATTTAGTTTAGTAGTAATAACACTTTATCTAGTAGCATAATAGTTGAACTAATACTATAATAGTTTAACGAGTACTCATTACTAGTGCCAGAGAAGGTGCATTGCAAAGAGCACATTTTTAGAACACTGGTCTCTTACGTGTGTTTACAGTCTCACATGGCAGCACAGTGCATTTGCTGTTGATTTAAGCGTCATTAGCATAAATGCAAAACGTACCGAGAGGCTCAACACATTTGCGTGTCGCTCTTTGTATTCAGACGAGACGGCAGTCACAACACTGCTTTGAAGACTCCCCATATCTCTGTCCAGAGCTTTCTGTGGTCTCATACGTTTCAAAGATACAGAAAAGAGAGAGGGGGAGAGAGAGTGCTAACCATAAAAAAACAGAGACAGAGGGAAAGAGAGAGAGACTGGAGATGAGTCCAAATGAGGAGTGTGGGGTGGAGTTTAAAAGCGCGGTGGGGGGGGGGGCGGACTCAGAGGATTTAACACCCCCTATTTCCTCCTCCCACACACAACAAACGCGGTTTCAAACATATGAACTTCAACAGGATTGGGTTTAATAAGACAGACTTAACAAATCCCTCATAAGATGACTGTGATGAATGTTAACAAGAGACTGGGTGTAATCATTCAAACACTTCACACTTGTACCTCAGCCCCAATCCCAAAGGCCACACATACACACGTAACACGTGTTTCCTTCATTCTGAAATTCTGAAAAAAATGAACACACATGACCGAGAAGAAAAAAAAAAACAAAAACGTTTCACAGTTCCAACATGTGGCAGATACTCGTGTCCCAAGAGACTTAAAGATCTGAACTCTGAATTAACCTCAATATCTCATTATCTTGGTGTTCTTCACACAATACTCTACCTGCACTACTGGAGTGAATTTGTCTGATGCCTTGAATTTCTTGTAATGTGGTAAATGGGTAATGTATCATAAAACATGGAAAAATATGTCTCCTAAACAAAACGCTTAAATATATGCATGCATCAAAGCATCAATGCTTTCCTGAACATCATGGCTGTCTAAAAGATGCCTGTAACAGAATCAAGTCACAGGAATTACAGCAGTACAAAACCATCAGTTTAGCTGCTTCTGTGACTGACTACAGTTTACATGTGCAGTGAATCTGTGATCAGCACAAAACTTCAGTCAAAATTAAAATAGGTTGATTTTTTTTTTCTTCTGGTGAACCACACAAGTAAAATCTTAAAACAGAAAAAATCTTAAGTGAGAAACGTGTACTTAATGGCTAGAATGTTTAGTTAATCCCAAAATGACACATCGGTTTTTCAAATGAGAGTTACAGTTAAAGATAATTTCATTAAAAGACACAGCATGTTCACTCAGACACAAATCATCCATTATGCAAGAAAATCTCTCCATCACAGGAGAGAACATGTGACCATTATCCAGACATGGATGGGGTGTTTTTCTTATTTTTCTTTTTTACCCATCAATTATGGTAAGATTTTAAGCATTGTTCCCCTCCTCAATTAGCAGCAACACCTTTCCTTTGATTGATATATAATGAATGTAATGGTTTTAACAGTCCACAGACAGATCACTTAGAGTAGCTCTGTTAATGGATCTGGAGGCTCCAGGGCTGGAATAATGTCAGCTTCTCCAGGCCCAAGCTAATTAGAGACTGTGTAGCTCATTACCCAGGTAATAAGCCCTAACGCTAATGGGTATCAGACAAGACCCCCAAACACTAGAGAAAGACGGGGAGGTGGTAGAGGTGGGGGGGGGGGTGGTGTAGAGGTACAGGATGAAGGGTGGTGTTAGAGCAGAAAAACAACTGATAGTACAGGAAAAAGAGGAACAAAGTCTGAGTGGGGGG
>JAOXYF010000024.1:1598360-1614202 GCA_028565775.1 Sternarchorhynchus goeldii
ACACGTACAAACATCAGTTTGAACATTCGTGCTGCACGCCTACTTGCTTCGGTTCAGCAGCTCTCACTTTTATCCATATACACACACACACACACACACACACACACGCCCTTGACCACTCCGGTGTTTAAGTACAGGCAAAATGGGGAAAAAGAAAAGAATTGTGGGGGATGAAATGCAGCAACCTTCCCTGTGACACAGAGGACAGAACCAGAAGACCTTCAGCAGCAGAAACACGCAGAGAGCCAGTGGTGTGACCCTGCACGCTACAACCCAGTACAGCATTAACAACTTTACTTCAACTTTTATTTTCTGTTTAAAAAATAAATACATAAAAAAATAAATGTAGAAAATTACATCCATGTTGCACAGATACGGATAAACACACATGCAGGCAGAACCTGGCTTTACATTGTGTCATTAGAAATTCTGCTTTATTTGACTACTCTGTTCATTACAGCAGTGCAGCCCTCTGTCCCTTCATTAGTCAGCGTCTCGTCCCTCGAGCTTCGGACGCCCGCCCGTGTCCCCTGGGTGAGACGCACGCAGACAGAGGGTTGATTAAAACGGACTTGGCAGGCCGGAGAAATGAAGCCGTCTCATCTGCTCAATGGAGCCGCACTCGAACCCAGGGGATGGGAGGAAAAATGCAAGCCAGTGATTCAACGGTGAAACACGAGACTACAACACACACAGCAGGGCTACAACACACACAGCAGGACTACAACACACACAGCAGGACTAAAGCACCCAGCGTCTCACAGCAGAGCCTTGAGAATCTCAGGGTCAACTTGATTTGTCCGTGTTTGGTCGATGCTGGAAGATTTATTACTCGTTTTTATTACGAGCCTAACTAGTGTAGGCAGAAGTTCTCTTTTTAACAGGATGGGGCTTTTTCACCTGAAATCACACCAAAATGAAAGCAACCACATGCAGAGATCTGCAGACCCCAGGGTGAGACTCCCGCAGTCTGCAGACCCCGGGGGTGAGACTCCCACAGTCTGCAGACCCCAGGGTGAGACTCCCCTAGTCTGCAGACCCCAGAGTGAGACTCCCGCAGTCTGCAGACCACAACTGCTGCATGTCTTACATTTGTGGATGTTACCACAATGCTCTGCTTCCTAGAACCAATCACTTTCCACTGCTTTTAGTACAATAAGAAATCTCTCCAATATAATGATTCTTTTTTTTATGATTTCAGTATATGCATGATATCTCAATGCCAGAACTCAGGACATCTTGACATGGTTTCAAGGCTTCTTCTAGATTCATTCCACTGTCAATCAACAAAACTGTGATACACCAGTGTCATGCTCTGGTCAGGACCCAGGCTAACACACACACACACACACACACACACACACCTGCACGTACCAATCACCAGCCTCGATCACTCCCGTTATCCCAATCATCCACTTATTAGTTGTTGTATGCAGCTGTTTCTGGTTTTGCGTTTTTACTCCTGCAGGTGCCACCCAGCATCATGTTGCATCAGCCTCCACACACCGTGCCAGGGCTGCTCTGTATTCCTCTGCTTCTTACCATCCTGCCGTAACCCTCTAAGCTCGCCTGGTTACCAGTCAGGTTGGCTGTCCTACTCACAGGCTGCCATTTTGTTTTCTCAGTCCCTCTGCAAGCCTGTTCTGTCCTTCGTTTACTTGAATAAACATCTCCTGGTCATTCCCCAATCGCCTCGCTTCCAGACCCAACGCCATGGCACAAACTGGCAAAAAAAAAGTTCATAAAGGGTTAATAAAGGTTGCTCTAAATCAATCTATTAGTTAATGGATTAGTTAATTAGTTAATGGGTATTCTTCATTAAGTCTGGGGACAGTACTACCAGTTCCTGGTTAATTCTGAGATTTATTCATGAAATTTAATTTTTGAGGTTAAATCAAACACATCGCCAACAGAATCAGTTTTTAAAAATGTCAGAGATTAACTCCAAACAAATCGGCTTGATCGACTGAACTGAAAGTAAATTCAGTGAAATGAACCTCATGAGGAAACTGGTCTTACTGATCAGCATGTCAGCCTGGGAAGAGAGGGGGGGCAGCTGGTTGTGACAGGGGTGGGGTGGGGCTCGATGTCACTCTAAGACCTTCAGACTGTCACTTCCAGATGGCATCACTGGTAATCACTCAACAACACCCTTCCTCACAGCACTGCATCCCTTTCATACATAAAAAGGTAGACACACACACACACACACACACACACACACACACACTCCTTTGCAGTAAATAAAATTAAGTAAAGTAACAAACCCCAATTCCCAAAATCATTGTAGTGTTAAGATCATCTTAAATGAGAAATAAGAGCATTCAGTGTTCTACTTCTCTACCATTTAAACACCCAACATGTTGCTTTTAGGACACACAGTCCCATTGTTTGTAGACGGTATTTGTGGTTTTAGGACACACAGTCCCGTTGTTTGTAGACGGTATTTGTGGTTTTAGGACACACAGTCCCGTTGTTTGTAGACGGTATTTGTGGTTTTAGGAGTCTCTTCTTTATAGGTCCTGTCATTTCTTCATTCTCTCCACTGGTGAGTTGCAGGTCTGACTCATGCGGGACCCGTCATGACGTTGCCATCCCTCAATCCAGTAGCAAATTCTACAGGTTAATATCAATAAAGATGTGATCCGTTTTACATTACACTCAGACATCTGACATGTTGCTCTGGGGAAAACCTCAGAACAAAGGAGGAATGAAGTGGCCCAAAGGAAGAATGAAGGGGCCCAAAGGAGGAATGAAGGGGCCCAAAGGAAGAATGAAGTGGCCCAAAGGAGGGAGGAAGTGGCCCAAAGGCCAACAATAATCTCTCAGGGAGCTTGAGCAGACATGTTCCCAGCTACGACAAGATGAAGAGTCTACTGTAGCTCACAAGGATTGAAGAAGAAGAAAAACTCTCGGAGGTCGTATGTCAACGTCAACCTCTGCCTCCACATCCACGAGGACCACGGATCGACGTTCCTGGAGTGAAACTGACCCTGGTCAAGTAATTGTACGGCACGTCGACGCTGTAATCTAACTGAGAAGGCTATCTTTTGTACGTGTCAGATAGTCTAGGCTCCATGTTATCAAAGCCCATTAGAGATGAACTGGAGTCACCCTCTGTGTCATCCTGTCAATGATGTGCTGATTTCAAGCTTATTAGTCCAACGTGCGATGCCAAAAGACTTGGCTGAGAGGCAGTGCTCCCGGTAATTTAGCTAAATCTACGGGCCGCAGACGAGAGCGATCCTAGACGACACGAGAGGCCAAAGCACATGCACCCTCTGGCATGGGGACCCACATCCAACTTGGCAGTGTACTAGTGCAGGTAATCACCAAGCTGGAAAAACTCGAAGGGAGGCTTGGAGATTGACTCGCTCCGACAACACGGCCAGACACACTAAATGGGATAATTACATATCATTACGGAGCACCTAACTCTGCGACATGAGATGAATCTTTAAACAGACGGAGATGAGAGGCATGGTTCAGAAATAGCTAACATTAGCCCAGGGACAAACACACAGAGATATGTACTTACATGCTACCAAGATCTGGGATCAAATAAATCATTTACAGATGGAATATCTGTGATTATGAGCCACTGGAAATGCTTAGACTTAAATTTGAGGTTGTAAGTGCTGCTGAAGATCGTCTCTCCACCTGTCCTCTGCTACCCCAAACTACCAGAGGAGCAGGAACAGACGCTCGATTCGAACATCTGCCAAACACACCCCGTAGTAGGTGCACAGGAAAGGAGGAGAACAGACTCCCGCAGCCTGTTTGGCTCTCCTGATTATCCCCATGTCATAATGACATCTGAAATGACAACTTCACTGGTTGACATAGACAGACAGGCGGCTCCTGACAGCATGACAACGTACAGCCAACGTCAAGTCCCCAAAAATCCTTTCAAGCCTCCCTGACTGACAGGCAACAAGTAACAGTGTGTTGTTCCATTCACATAGTCCACAAAGAAACACGAACAATAGCATAAAAGTGACAGAGCATGAAAAAGAGAGAAAAAAAAGTGCACAGGAAAACATCTTGGAGTAGTAACCAAGGTAGCGCATGAGACAAAGGGAACCGCACATTTCAGTAAGGCTGCCATACATGTTGATTGTGTGTCCATGGGAAAGATGCTTTTCAGCTAAAGATTTGCGGAGTGACATAATGAAATGTAGAGCAGAACCAGAGGAGTCCTGCCGACCCCGGGTGACCTGCGTTTCTTAAGTCTGAGCGGTGATGTGCTCTGTGCAGGCCCAACTCCCACGAGCAGGAAGTCAAGGTGAAGGAAATAGAAGAGTCCCAGGGAGGGCCCGATTGGGGAAGCAGATATGGGCTGGTACTGTAAAGGAAAGGACTCAGAGAGAGACAAAAGGGAGAGAGAAAGAGAGACAGACAGGTTTTCTCTGTGGGAGGGAACAGCCCTCCCACAACAACATTTACAGGAGTCAACGAAAACACACGTGTGACCAACACACTGCCTGACTCAAAAGGACTGAGGGGTGCACAACACCACAGGAGAAAGACACGCGAGATGTGTGCGGTGGTCGAGTCAACAGCATGGCGTTCATCAGCCTTCAGAAACACTGAGGATCACTGAAGACTGTGGGTGTGGGTACAGAAGACAGGAAGGCAGAGACAATTAACTTCAGAGAACAATAGACAGGTGTGTGTTGGGGGGGAAAACAGAACTCGGTGTGAAGGTGAATCACAGCAGAGTGACGAAGCAAAGAAACAGGCACAGATAAAAGAGAGATGTGGGACTGAGAGATAGGGCTGATTTAAATAAAGATGGTCACCACCGTAGACGAGAGGCTCCTCTTGGGATTCCAACTAATTAAAGCGTCCTCTCGAAGAGACACAGATCACATTGACAGGCAGCTGTTGGTAAATGCTCAGAGTCAGAGGAAACATCCCACAATGCACTTCTTCCTGAGAGGCTGCGATCAGACCACTAATTACAGTCTGGCCCTGTCAATGTCATTCCGATCTGCTGCCACAAGCATTAATGTGGCATCAAAAACACAGCCACACATACCCACACATGCATGTGCACACACACACACACAAACACACACTTCTGACCACAGGCACATACACAGTGTACACAAGTGTTGTTCTCTGCGTTATGATTCTTCATTTTATTTTGATGACCTTTGTGTGGAGTGGGTTCAAAAGGACCTGCCCACAATCTCCCACAATCTCACAGTGCTGTAGCACTGGGGGAATTGAATCACCCCTGTGCTGACCTGCCCACAGCTACACCCCAGCTACGCCCCACTCTCTGTGCCCTCTGGTGTTGGGGTGAGCGTCCAGGACGCCCAATCCTGACCCCACACCACCCTGATGTCTACCAAATCTCCATAACCCTATCAGAGCCAGTCTCTCTCACACACAAACACACACTCTCCCACACACGTGTGGGCACATGCACTCACACACACACACACACACACACACACACACACACAATCATTCTGCCCTCTGCTCCTACAATAAGCATCTCATCCAAGCCCACACACACACACACACACACTCCCCAAAAAGTACTTAGCACATTGTTTGTTTATTTTTAAGAGCATATGTACACACATATGCTCATATTTTTCATCTAGTAACAGCCACCAACTAACTCTGAGCAGTGCCGTTAAATGTAGAGTAAACCCAAATAATGATCATTTGTGTTTAGCATCAGTCAAGAAGTTATGCAAGAACAGACACCCGACACGTAATAACGAACAGCTCCGACACACAGGTGATAGATCGGCACCGAGCTCCTGAGATGAACATGCCCTGATCACGAACACAGAAATGACCGTTCACACACTTCTCATTCAGCCAACACTCAATCTCAGGATGACTCTGTGCGCACTAGTCATACGCACAAACACGCACACAAACACTGCCCCCTTTATTCAACTTTAATATTCATTTTGAATAGCTCAATAAAACACAGTAAAATAGGAATGGGGTGGTATAGAAGAATTCAGTAAGGGAGTTGGGGTCAAAATACTGCTTTGTTCTATATACACACACAAAACAGACCTTGTTCAGAAACAGGAAAGAGAGAGAGAGAGAGAGAGAGAGAGAAATGGGACAAAGACATTTTGAGTTCAGTATTCATTTAAATGCCTCTGCCTTTGAATAAAAGGTATTGCTGAGAAATACTAACCATTTTTTTTAAAAAAAATTCATTTTAAAAACAATTATAGATTTGAATCCACGTCCCGTGTCTGCGGTGGTAGCTGCGCTTCACCTCTCCATGGTTACTGCTCGGTTCCTGTGTCGAGGTGATTACCGAGGCCGTTATTGCAGTAGCGGGCTTCAGTCTCTGTATCTGCATATAAGCACGGCTACCCCGGAGGCTTTGTCTTACCGTGACCTGTATAATGAGTGTCACATTAGCAACACAACAAATCAAAACCCACAGCTGTCGGCCATATTGTGTCATCCGATTTTAATTAATATGATAAGTAATGCTTATTAAACGAGTCTGCCTCTCTATCGCTTTTCAATTTGCAAAAATTTAGGCATGGATAAAAACAGGCTAAACGGGAGTTTATGTGAATGAAAAATGAATATGAACTGATGTTTCACACCATCTATTAAGTTTCGCGAATAAAGAGCAGACACCAGCATTAGCTCACATTCAGACCTTCCTGTCGACTGAATCTTCCCGTTTCCTGTAGAGTGGGAAATCTTTCGCGGAGCAGGAAAAGTCGCCGGCACTAATCGCTGCTCGTTTTTCTGGATGACATCCTGACGTCTTTGAGGCGACGGAAACGCAATCACTGGTCCGTTTCACCTCCACACCGCCACCCAAACCTTTCCCTCTCAGAGGAGAGCAGGGAGCGAGCTCCTGCTGACTGGAGCTCATGAGTTTATGAGACTCTGTGATTAAACTAACACTGCTAATCAATGGCGCATTCAGCGGGCTTTCCTGTGGCACGGCTCACACCCTGCTAGGGTTTAATTGGCCCATTCTCTGGTAAGTAAGATGAGTTCACGTTCCACTTCAGCAAATGCCAAAATCATCCATATCGCACACCAAAACACATACGTACGTATGTGTTTCCAACATTCACGTGCAGGCACACAGAGGCGCGCGTGCACACACAAGCACGAGCCGGATGGGATGGGATGGGATGGGATGGGGAAGGGGGGGGGACGGATTGAAAGTTGCATTAAAAAGTGCAGCTTCTTTGACGACCAAATTGAATTTGATTCACTTAAAAAAAATTACAGGCAGTGGAAATAACTACATCTGCACAAACAATAGGGAGAAAATATGATCCGGGGTAGGGACAAAAAAGGCCTGACTGAAATTAAGGCCTCCTCAAAATTAGATTCCAGTTGGTTGAGGGTTAGATTATATTCTATAATGGAGTGAATTGTAAATGCTCTTCAAGGTCCAGTGAATAGCTAAAGCGCCACCTGCGCTTCAAAAACAGAACTACCTGGATTTAGCGCCGTGGCCGTGTTCCATGGGCGAACCTGTCCATGTGAACCACACGAGCGGCACTGAGTTTAGGACTCCGAGCCATACAGTGCACCGGTGACCTGCTCTAACGATTTATCTGTTGACGTTCCGGAGGAAGAGGTAAACGTGATTAGAGCAGCGGAGAGGAACAGCACAAACTCTGAGAGTGCGTTTTTAAACTGCAGAATTTCGACTCACACGGCATACATCTGTATTTTTTAAACTTCCTAATAAACAAACAAGAAGCAAAACCCAGCCGAACCCCATAACCCATACTGACCATGTTGGTGCGGCAGTGATGACACATTAGAAAGTGTCGCTCAATTGAAGAGAGTAGCACTTGTGTCGAAAAAGACGCCATTACCACGCACTTCATGTAGTACTATTGACTTGGAGCATCCTCTCCGACAGGTCTGTGCGTTTGTTTGTGCGTGCGCGTGTCTTCCCTGACAGGTAAAGCCCGTTCCCACTCCCTCTGTCAACAACACTCAGTACTGAAGAGCACACTAAAACACCACTGCATACAAAGTACATAAATATTAGTGTATCATTGTGGTGGGTGGGTGGGTGTGTGTGTGTGTGAGAGAGAGAATGTATGTAATTAGGTTTGTGTGTAAAAGTGCGAGTTGGATGTACTACAATAACAAAACAAAATTGTGCTCAGAAGTTACAGTGCTGATTCCATTACAGGTTAACAGTGTCATCTGACACATTAAACTAAACATCTTTCTGTTGCATGTTATTGCACCGTGTGTTGAGAAGTGGTTCCTTCCACCAGAACCAAAATATTAAATCCAGTTTTCATGCCCAAATTTTTGATGGCTGTTACAAAACAGAAAATAATGCCCTGCTTATGTATTACTACACACTGCCACAGAAAAGTATTTTTAAAAGGTCTGAATAACTTTTGCGTATGTTTGTAATCATATTTAAATTATTATTTACTCTTAATTATCAGAAATTAATACAGCATGAAAGCCACCGAGGCATGGAAAAAACCAAAGAAAACCAAGTTAAGTGATTAAACCCAAACCTAATTATCAAACATTCACCACCTCGTTCTGAACAGGGGACCCACTGGACACGTGCAGTCGGAAAGAAATGGCTTCACTCAAACTAAACTAGAAGAGTTGCACATCTCCACTGGCCTAAATATCACTATTAAATATTAAAGCTGAAGTTTGCAAATGGCCGTTTGCAAAAGAAGAAAAGGTAAAAAAAAAACTACAATAAGAAAAATTAATGATCAATTTAAAGTCAACTGAGATTGAGATAAGCATGAAAAAAAATAGATTTGGTTTTTGACTTGAGGTTTGAGACTTAATTAATTCTAGTTTGAAAGTAGATAGAGAAGAAATTTCGAACAAAGATGCCCCTTGATTATTAAACACCTCTATTAATGAATACAAAAGCAACTTTGGTTTTAAATGGTAATTCTGAAGAGAATCGCCTTTAAAATGCAAGTATTAATCCTAAAGAAAGTGAAAGGCTGATTCTGCGTGTGGAGGCTGTGAGGATAGGAAGGTCTTACTGTCGCACACACTGGTCCTGATCTGAGCCACCTACCAGATCTCAACAGCTGCTACAACCCCAGCTCACGCTGCTCTGGGCATCTGCAACCCCCACCTCCACCCCCCAGCTTCATTGATTGGCTTCAACAATCATTAGCATCATCAAGAATAATTCATTGGTTGTCATTTAAATATGCTGGCTGTAAAGGAAGTCAGTTAAGACCAGATGCTGCAGGTTTGGAGAAATTTGCTAGACAAGCATAAAATTGTTGTTCAAATCTAGGAATACCTAAGCAGTTTTATATCTTAAGAGAAAGTTTTAATACACAAACCTACATTTTTTGCGTGTTATAGTGCTCTAACCCTTACCCCATTTATACATACGTTGCTCTGTATTCCCATACCTGAGTGATCATGACGAGAAGAAAAAAAGCATGAATATAACAAGAAAACATTTCATACCTTCTTGTGAGCAACTGTCCTTAGAAAACGATACTCATACCAAAGTGCTATTGGTTGTGATGGTGTCATTCAGTAACAGACACACTATGTTAACACTGCTGATTACATTTACACTTATAGTTAATTGGTGAATTCAGGAGGTTCCACAATGTTACTGACCGATGCTGCACTGGACAATTGAATTTGTGATGCAAAGGCGGAAATGAGAACTTGCTTTTAAAATTTAAACTAGTTTATACTGGTAGAATTTTGAAACATGGGTTTAAAGCAGGACTAACGCCAGAGTGCGATCTCAGTACATCAGTGCACCAAACTCCTCCAGCGTCATCACTCTCTCTGAAAGGCCAAGCACAGATACAGTAAAGTTTTTCTCCCCACAAAGGAACATAATGGCATCTGTGCTAAAACGTGCAGGCAACGCAAACAACATTAAAACACTCTGAGTGCCCCCCCCCCTCCTCCTCCTCCCCTCCTGGCACTAGTCACCAGTATTAGTTAAAACAATGGGGGTTAATGCTCAGTATGGCTCTGTAGCACAAACGATACTGATAAGAGCAGGGCCTCTGTATCATTGCTCCTCAATAGAGCCATTACTCTCTCCCTCTGTGAAAGAGAACAGACGGGAACAGAGAGAGGACAATCAATGCAAGGGTGAAGCAGTCCCTCACAGTCAAAACTTATTATAAAGTCGAAGGCAGAGAGAGCGGGGGGGGGGCTCGCCCTAGAACTCAGCCTTCTGTGGACCTGCCACCTTTTCCACTGATGCATAATGACCCATTACAGAAGCATGGGACCAAGTTCTATTCAATTAGCCTATCAAATTCTTCATGGCCAGATCGCAAATGGTTTATCAGAGATAGGAGAAGGGGATATATAACTCTAACAGTTCACAACAAAAGGGTTTGGTCTACAACACAGATTCCTTCAGTATTGGATGGACAATATTGCCCATAATGATATAATGATCATTATATATATATATATATAATGATCATTATTCAAACATTGATATGATTCAAAGTTTTATATTAAACATTTGTACATATTTAGGTATATATAATTTATTTACAGCTCATAAGTGTCTAACCAATTTTTAACATTTTAAACGATTATTTATTTATTATATAAATGGTAAATCTCAGTTGATTGAGAGGTCAAGATCAAAATTCTAGATACATTTTCGTTCAAATCTGTACCTCACAAACTTCCATTACTTCATTAAATTTGAAACTCGAAGAGACGAAGAATGCATTATCATACCATCTGCTGAATGCTTTGTAAGGACGCATGGGGATTTTAAATACATGAGAACTGTGCAAATTCAAACTATACATTACTGCACGTAGATAAGATCAGCAGGTGCACAAATGGATCGTGGCATGGAATCCGACATACGAACAAGGCCAGGCTTACGGCTTATATTCCGAGTACCTCACCGGATCTCCAAATTCTAAATGACAAATAGACAGTGACGACTAGAAAATAGCACTCAATTTCCATTTCCCTAAAGCAGCTAATGTGATGTCTCAAGGATCGATACAGATGCACCGTGAGACTCTGACCATTACTCAGATTGAGTCACGGACGCGATGCCCTCGAGCGGACCCAGGTTTGTACACAGCCTGAGCCGCTGGGCTAAGAGCCGCAGGCCTGGCATTCCGCCGCTGTCCTGTGCACGCGCGCTTAGTTACTGGGAGTGTGTGGGTTATGAAAGAGCACTGGACATGTTAACGCATAAAAACTGGATTACGAAAGCAAGTCACATAGGGTGGATGAGCGAAAGCCGCGGAAAAGCAGAACAACTGAGAGACCACGGCACGCACAAACGCACCCAGACACGCAAGGGGGTTGTGGAATAAGGAACAAAAAGTATAAATCACAAAACCTGCAGACGTGTTACATCTAAGAGGCTGCTTACCTGACGGGGAATGACAAGATACCCGTCAAACACATCCACACGTGAGAGAGGGCGAGGGGAAGTTCTCATGGATTCAGAAATGGCCTCAAACTCAAAATATTTTACTTTCTGAGTTGATTGCTCCTTCATCTCGCAACATTGTCCCATGTTTCGGAATTACACGTGTGTATTTATTAAATCTTGTATGTGTGCGCGCCCTGGTATTACAGTATATTTAAGTATTTTAACCGCTATTAAAGATGTGTGTCATTTTGTTGGGTAACGTGATGTACGTTACTGTAAATAACAGCCATCGTATTTTCTTCTGATGAGCAGCGATGTTTGTAGTAACTGAATATGTGCCTTTAGACTCCAGTAGCAAGAGTTTGACTAAACACACGATATGTACGTGTCATACGAGGCACGTGGTTAACTTCTACAAAATGATGTATACTGCGATGAACTATGTACGGTTGTCCTTATTTTTAGGATTACCAGTGAAATAAAGGTACACGTTCACATTTTCAGGTTTCGAAGTAAATGTTCTATGTTGTCTCAAAACGTTGCTTCCCCTCTCCAGATGGTACAAATAAGTAATAAACAGAGATTATATTGCGGTCAGACTGGGAATATGCCGGTATAATTACCACGTTAGCAAAGTGTCCAATAAAGACGCCCATACACTTTGACGTGGACCACAGACCACATGGACACACATAAAGACAAGTAGGATTAGTGAGTTGGGAAAACTCAATTGTGAAATGTATCTTGGAATAAAAACATCTAGGATGTACAAGAAGATGAAATAACCATACTGATTCACAACTCTGTCCAGTAGCACAAACGTACTGTAGCACAAACGTGCGACAAGAGCGCCCTCTAGAGGCTGACAGCCGTTAATGAACTCGAGCTCGATTATTGATAGCGCCATACAAAAACAATGTTTTTCGTTCCTTAACAATATTTGCATTTTTGAATTAAACAGCTATCATTTACAACTTTAAAAATGTATAAACACAGTGTGATGCTTTGCAACTGAATTCAGTCACCTATTATTACAGTTCACACCTGTTACTGCTGCATAAAGGGCATTTCTGGCCTACTGGAACAGGCGGATACACATTTGTTAGTACTCATAACGACAGTTAAGTTCCGAGCGTCTTTGAGCTGGCTATTAGCAATTAGCATTGGATTGATCCTTTTTTTCCTTTTCGCCAAACTCTATCGCCCCCCCATCCCCCACCCCCATCGCCACTAAAATTTGTTTTCCCCAGGACAACGCCGCCCTCTGCTGTTATGATATTTCCATTACAACCAAATTTTCCATTTTCCAGTAGTTTGCATGCTAGCTTCATGGGTTATTTATTGCAGTTGTTTTTGATAAATTGTTTTCTTAGACATCAAAGCATTTCTCTATATTCTATCAAGGAATAAAACGCAAATGATGTACACAAGTAGCCTAGTTAACACGGCTTTTATCTAAAAACGTAATTTCAACGCGGAACACGTAATTTTATACGTACACGACAGGTCGCAGGCCTGTGCTTATTTTATTTGCTAGACTTGAGTATAGAAACTAAATGCTACAGAGGACATCCATTTCCGCAAAACCATTGCGATGAGTTCTGACCCACAGTTGAGTATAAGAAAGTGCCATAGAAAGTGTCCCCTGACCTGTACTTACCAAGTCGGAATAAGCAAAACTATAATAAGAGAAGCGGCCTAGTATAAAATAAATGGCTAAATCTATATTACTTATAAAATAGTGCTGTATAAATACTGCCCTTGATGTATTGCCTAAATTGCTTTTTTATATAACCATCAACGTTAT
Source organism: Sternarchorhynchus goeldii (assembly GCA_028565775.1). Classification (NCBI taxonomy): domain Eukaryota; kingdom Metazoa; phylum Chordata; class Actinopteri; order Gymnotiformes; family Apteronotidae; genus Sternarchorhynchus; species Sternarchorhynchus goeldii. The sequence goes on from JAOXYF010000024.1 coordinate 1,611,545, forward strand.
ATTCCGATGATCCTCTGAAGTTGTATACGCTACAACCGCGTTATAATGGCAGTTACGGCATGGTACTCGAATATGTTGGGGTTTTCAAAGAAAATCAAATAAATATGCGGACGCTGTCATCTTTTTTTCCTGTTAATTTGCTGCTCTCGGTTTTTTCGATGCATCCGTATCAATGATATCGTATGCACGATTATCAGAAAATACCTATAAACTTATGCACTCGTATAAAACAATTGTAAACTGCTTTCCCCCCGAAAAAGCAGTTGTATAGGTTCCTGTCCCCCTCCGGTGTATGCTACAAACTTGCAATCAAGTAATGAGTAATTTAATCCAATTAACATGTGCAGTAAGTGTTCTTCACAGACCTGCATTCCTACAGAACTACAAAAACGGATTAACCTGAACTTATCCAAGCAAGCATGAAATTCCAGCAAAGAAGAGACGCTAAAAGCATCCCAGGACCAGTACAGACTTCTGATTAAAGGGTTACACATCTATGTTTTAAAAAACGTCACTTACATGCCTTTGAAATAAAGATGCTTCCCACACTGATCCTCTTCAAAGAGAAACACACTCACTCACTTATCTGCAGATTTATTGGTGATATGGTACCTGCTCCAAAAGAGTGATCTTTCCACTTAGAACTTCCCATTACCACAGTTTACATCCAACACAGCAGTTTCCCAAGAGGTTTTATGGAGTGTTTGTGGTGAGTATACTTGTAGCCGATACACATATTACTTAAATGTACCACAACTCAGGACCAAATGCAAGATGTGAAAGCTGTCCATCTTAGAGTCAACACCAAAAGAGATACTGAGAAAATGTAAAATCTTCACTGGTAGGTTCCACAAGGTCAGCGATGGCATTTAAAAGTTTCCTCATGTTTCCTTGGGTGAATAAAACAGTGAGTCAAGGTGAGAATCTGTAGCAGGACACAGGTGGACCCACACACACAAGCAGCCACTGAATAAGACGACGTAGAGCCTGTGAACGGGTGCCAGTGTATCTCATCACTCTTCGCTGTAGATGATGAAGATTCCTGCTCGCTGCTCCTGGGTTTAACTGATTAGCTCCTGCACAAGGTGCTGTACAGAAGTACTGTCATTCCCTTGAGTTTAAAGCCTTTTCTTGCACTGTGATTTGAGGTAAAAGTATCCCGACACTGTTGTTTCTCCCACAACCTGTTTTGTTCTGTTCCACCTGTTCTGTGATGACAGGCAGCAAATAGTTCCTCCGTTACACCAGTCAATCCCTCCCCATTAGTTCAACAGTAACCCCTAGGGAGGTCAACAAAGCCCCAGCAGAGGTCAGGAGCTGGAACCAGCCCGAGTCTGGCTCCCCCTGGATGCCTTCACTCCGAGAGAGGAAGGGGAGACCAAGCAAAGCTCCAGAATCACAGGTGGTGCCAGGATTATCAAAAAGAAACAGAGAATTGAAAAAAAAAAAAGGGTAGAGAGCAAAGAAAACAAACCGGGAGGGAAAGCAGAGGAAACGAGGTGAAGAAATGTGGGACAGGAGGTACGGGGTGTGGAGAGAAGAGCACGAAGGCATGAGAATGACAAAAAAGAACGAGAGAGAGAGAGAGAGAGAAAACGCCAGCTTACGAGTGAGCAGCAGCACTTACTGAACAAGCTGCTTGGAGCAGCGTCTCCTCCCCACAGCCTCACATCCTCACTGCCTTCTAGCCTCTGTGCAGCGTGAATATATTACTCTCCACACAATGACACTGCTTATTGTTTATGAATTACTGGCCTCCCCTGCTAACAAAGGCTATTTTCATAAGAAAACTCTAATTCATTTCAGTTCCTATTTGATTAGAGGCAGAAGAAAGAAAGCCTCTGGTCAGAGCCCCAGAGGGCTGTTTTTATTCAATCTGTTTCAATAGTGCTTTATTGCCCTTCTTTTCAAAAGCTGACGGGGAAAAGCTTTTAGAGTTAAACATTGACGAAAAATTATTGGGCGGCTGTGTTTTTTGTGTGTGTGTGTGTGTGTGTGCGCAATAACAAACCCCTTCAAAAGGACACTGAGCTCTTATCCATCCATTCATCCCTCCCTCTCTCTCTTTCTTTCTTTCTTTCTTTCTTTTTTGGCAAATTGTAAAGCCTGGAAATTAATGACAGACAGTAGCAGAAGAGAGAGAGAGAGAGGGAGAGATGAGCTCAGTCACAATGCATGTCAAATCTAAATGATCACAGGGCTGGTGAATAGAGCCAGAGCACAGAAAGAGAAGACCCAGCTCCGAGGACCGAGCGCATGTGTGTGGAGGTTTTGGTCAAAAGCGAATTGATTCAATGATCCTCAGAGTCCTGCCCCTTTCACGCTGTCCTTCAAAGACACCTATTATACTGCACCTTCAGGAACAGTGGAGGAGATATTAATGCCTGGCCTGAAAGTTGGGAGTCAGATACGAGACTAGCACGTTCTACGGGCGTGAGGGGCTTCGTCTTAAATCGCTCGCCCGCCCGCTTGGTTATCGCAGGTCTGTGGCACCAGCGTCTGTGGCCCCAGCGTCTGTGGCCCCCATGGAGAGAGCAGGAACCCAGGGTTTGACGTGATCCTACAGGGTTAGTGGTGGTGGAGGGTTTGACGTGATCCTACAGGGTTAGTGGTGGTGGAGGGTTTGACGTGATCCTACAGGGTTAGTGGTGGTGGAGG
>JAOXYF010000024.1:1620056-1643479 GCA_028565775.1 Sternarchorhynchus goeldii
ATACAGAGATACACAGATGGAGAGATACAGAGATACACAGATGGAGAGATACAGAGATACACAGATGGAGAGATACAGAGATACAGGGATGGAGAGATGGAGAGATGGAGAGATACAGAGATACACAGATGGAGAGATACACAGAGAGAGAGAGACAGAGATACACAGAGAGAGAGAGACAGAGATACAGAGAGAGAGGCACACAGAGATACACAGAGAGATAGAGAAACACAGAGATACAGAGAGAGATAGAGATACAGAGAGATGCAGAGATATACAGAGAGAGATAGATACAGAGAGATACAGAGATATACAGAGAGAGATAGAGATACAGAGATATACAGAGAGAGATAGAGATACAGAGAGATACAGAGATATACAGAGAGAGAGATACAGAGGAAGATACAGAGAGAGAGAGAGAGGGAGATACAGAGATACACGGAGAGAGAGATACAGAGATACAGAGAGAGAGAGAGAGAGGGAGATACAGAGATACACGGAGAGAGAGATACAGAGATACACAGAGAGAGAGAGAGAGGGAGATACAGAGATACACGGAGAGAGAGATACAGAGAGGTACAGAGAGAGAGATAGAGATACAGAGAAAGAGAGGGAGAAAGAGAGATACAGTGAGAGAGAGAGAGAGAGAGATACAGAGAGTGAGAGAGAGAGAGAGAGATACAGAGAGTGAGAGAGAGAGAGGATGAAAAGGATGGTGAAGACTGAGCGTGTTTAAGAGTACACCATCTTGGCTGCCCACACACACCTCTTTATAGCAGAGAGCAGCTGAAGGCCTGAGTGGGGGTGCAGGTCGCAGGCAGCTCAGACTCCAAGGCCTCTGGGTCTTGGGGGGTTCCAGGGGCCCCCACATCATGGTGCTGTGTGGGGCTCCATGAGAGGAAGGGTGCGGAAGGGTGTGGTAAACTGGAGCTACAGTCAGGCTACGGCTCTCTGCATGCCTGGATGGAGTGAGAGGGTGGGAGGGGAGCTAGAGAGACAGACAGAGAGAGAGAGAGAGAGAGAGAGAGAGAGAGAGAGAGAGAGAGAGAGAGAGAGAGAGAGAGCTATAAGGTTGAACACAGGAGTCACTGTACATGGGATACTGAATAATAATGAATTATGTGAATATGTTTTATAAATACAGGCACTAGGGTTTTGGTTTAAGGTAGGGTTCCAGGGTCACAGAGTCTCACCGTGTGGCAGGGCACGGTGAGTGGCTTCATGCTGGGCCCAGCCAGAGCACTGTGCCTGGCCTGGCGGTTCAGGTGCTCCAGCCAGTCCTGCTGGTCATGTTTACTGAAGCAGACAACCTGCAGCCTCTCAAACATGCTGCCTGCAGAGATGAGTCACACGCTCAACAAAGCAGCCGCTTCCCTGCTTCAGCGCACTGAAGTCGGCCTGAAACGACACCTGCTGGCGCACCATAAACGAAGCGGTCGGAGTTGGTCTTACCCGAGAGCTGGAAGGCGTTCTTCCGCCTCTCACAGTCCTCTAACGCCGTGACCGTCATGCCACTCAAAGGCAGCTTGCCCTGGAAGAAACAAACCAGCAGATTTTCTTTTTACGCAGTAGAAGCAAGAAGAGCTTTTAACAACTATGAGATATAATGAGATATAATGAAAATATAATGAGACTGTGAAGGGATTTGGGGATGGTTTTCTTTGCACATTTTAGCTGCAGAGTTTGTGTGTGTGTGTGTGTGTGTGTGTGTGTGTGTGTGTGTGTTGACCTGGTAAATAAAGCCACTCATCCTTGGGCTGGCGGAGAGGATCAGTAATACATGAGGGAAAAGCATAAGGTAACGCTCGTTCCTCTCCTGAAGAGAGAGAGAAAAAACATTGTTACCATTACAGGGTTCAGTATACGGGGTTCAGTATACACATGTAAATGCTGAGTAAGATCTGACCTCAACAATCACAACACAGATATGTGCACCAAGAGATTGTTTCAGCTGCATCACAATTTATTAATGTCACTGTCTGACTTTCACTATCTGATTTTATTAACGTCACTGTCTGACTTTCACTATCTGATTTTCCAAAATTCACACACAGCAAGTTGGAAATGGTGTTGGACAATGGCGTTAGCAGTCAAGACATGATCTACTCCCAGTGCTTTTTGCAAAATGGACAAATCGTCCCAGTTACCTGGGGATCAATGTTCATCTTCTGGTTTTTCCAGGAATTTCAGTGCACAATGACACAAGTCAGCAAAGCTTTAGGTTTACAATTTACGCTCTATGCTTCATGATGCCCCACCATACTGTCCTGAGAGGACAGTTCTGTCTGAAACATGAGCACGAGTCGCAGGTGGTCCCGTGTCCTGGCACGTCGCTCAGACGCCTCAGTGGTCCACAACGCACAATTCCAACGCAAGTCCTGTCCACATTGACTTCTAAAACTACAGCATCTGCCCGCTTTGAAACTAACCACCTCCACTCCTATGATCGGACCGAAGAAGGCTGGAGCTAATGAAGAACCTATCCAGAAAAGGCAGCATAAATATCTGCTTCTAAACTCAACAAGGAATTCCTGGAGTAAACAGAAAGTCAAATCTCCAAAGGAAGTCCTGCTAAGTCACTGGAAGGTTTATCATAGTCTACAGGGGATTTGGTTGCACCGCTGAGAGTGCAGTGGCCTCACTAAGTCATCAGTCACCTCATCACATGTGAAAGGTAAATACAGCCAGTGCAAGGATACAAAAAGAACTTGAGAGGTGCTAATTAATTAGATGTTCTCAGGGATGAAACTGTTAAAGAGCAGTTCTATAATGATAATGTACATTCCTCAGTTCTGTAATGATAATGTACATTTCTCAGTGCTCAGCATAAAGAATACTTCATAAATAATGAGTCTAACATTTTCTGTTCACATTAAAGATATTCTATGAATAATTCCGTAAATGGTCCAATGACTATACATTATTTAGCAGCAGCAGAAGCAGCATCACCATCTTCACCATCATACAGTATATTATCAAAGTGAGATTTTGGAGAGGTGTATGGAGCTGACCTCACAGCCATGGTTCTGCACCAGGACCTGACTCAGATACAGGACAGAGCCCAGGGTCTTGATGTTTTCCCCCTCCCACAGACGAATGGACTCGGTGAGGATCTGCAGCTCCAGCTCCTTGCGCTTCCGCACCTCCTGACACTGCGCCTGCAGCCATGGAAACGGCATGTGAAAAATCGGGCCGGTTGCCATGGCAACGGCCCACATCCGACCCGGCGAGGCAGACGGCGCTCGTGTGCGTAGAGAGGCGAGTGGCGCTGGGTGGCATTCTGACTATGAGCCAACAGCCCACTGTAGATGTTGTACCACAAGGGGCCACTTCACACATAAAGACTCACAGAAAGATTCTTGAATGCAGTCATGCACTTCTGAATCTCTGTCCGATCCGGGTGACCTTCCTGGGAGAAACAAGAAGATAAAGAGGATGAGAGGTGCTTCGACTGCTGCCCTTTAAAAATACAGAAACGCTGAGAGACCAGAAGAGTCTGTGGGGGTCTTTCTTACCTCCATGTGTCTCTCCAGCTCTTTTAGCAGGGTGGGGTATTTGTCTAGTCGGATGAAAGGTTTGCTAAGACCTGTGGTCAAAGTAAGGATGCCAGGCGAACTTGACCCTCTACTCTCCATAAACTCTCCTAGTTCCTCACTAAGACAGACAGACAGACAGACAGACAACCAGAACGCCATTTAATGACTACCTCTAGAGTCTTTAAGCGTATGAAGAGGGTGAACTGGTATACCTGTGATCAGTGAGAACGCTGACAGCTGACGGGTGGTTGGAGCAGTACGTCATGTACAGAGCTCTCATCCTGAGCATGAGCTTCAGGAAGAACCCTCCTATCTTCTGATGTAGCTCGGGCAGTCTGAACACAGACGGAGGAGTTCTGTTCCACAAGCCACAGCTCACACCTAAAACACTCCCATTATGCATTTCCATTACATACGGAGGGAATACTCCATGACATGGAGACTCAGTGCAGCATCAGTGCAGGAGGGAGAGAAGTTGTGAAGCGTAGGGTGCGTCCTCTGTACATCTCTGGTTATTTGATTTGCTAAGACAATGCTGTCTATCTCTAGGCCTGGAGATCCGTCTCCCCGCACTGTTTACTTTCAAACCTGATCTAACACACAAGATCTGCCTGATCAAGGCCCTCGGTATCATCTGAATGAGTGTGTAGGAACTAAAGTATACAAGGGGTCAGATGTACAGAAAAGTTGTAAGGTGGAAGCATGCTGACCCTGACCCTGACCTTTGCCCTTGACCAAATTCTGCAACACAGGCCTAAGTAAGCCTGACGTGTTTATCAGTCCAGTGACGGAGATCTATGGGACTTCTGCCGGACCCATATCCTTGCAAAGATCAGCATAAACACAGGAACGCCCTGAAAACCCTAAACACAGGAACGTCCTGAAAACCCTAAACACAGAAACGCCCTGAAAACCCTAAACACAGAAACGCCCTGAAAACCCTAAACACAGAAACGCCCTGAAAACCCTAAACACATCCGTTTTGTTGCTCTTCCCTGTACTTGGTACAGTCCTGACTAACATGTAACTCACTTGGTACAGTCCTCCAGTGATTGGACAAGGGACTGCTGGAAAGTGCTGACTTCCTCCAGGTTGCTGATGATGACACTGACATCTGTAGGACTGAGTCTGCAACCGGATGACAGATCGGCCCCACGAGTGAGAACATTAGGGAGGGAAATGGAATTACAGATAAATTCCGGTAAACCAATTACAGCAAAATAATTCCAAAATAATACAAAATTAGTAATACACTTGACAGATTGTTTTTCTTCTGCTAAGATCCACGCAACAGCCATATGGCTTCCTGCAATCATTTTAACGTAATTTTACACAAAGCATGTGAATTCACAAAAATACCACCTTTAAACCCAAATGAACTCTAAACAACCATCACTGCACCAGCAGTGAGAGCCTGGAGACCAGAGCGCTTCGTCAGTCCACGTGCAGATCACACAGAACTGATACAAAAGTGGAAAGACATCTCGTTATCATCTCGTTATCTTTTGGACAACGTGCGGCTTACTTTTCTGCGTTCTGTAGTGGTCTCAGGTAACTGGACAGAAGGTTCTGGAGGTCTTTCGAGTACTCGGTTTCTGCTTCTAAAATGTTTTGTAGCACCTATTGTCAGAGAAGTCAAACACAAAGTGAAATGTTAATATCTACAGGGTTAGCACTGCGAAACATAATTAAAACGTATAATGTTAAAGTAAATTCAGCTTTCATGGCCACAATATGAGCACTAATAGAATCAGCTCTACAAGACTGCAAATACGTTCCATGTATATATTAAAAGACAAGTTACACATACATACATACACACACATATTATATAGAAAAATCAATGTAAAAAACTCACCAGATTGTAGTAGGTCTTGCTGAGGGCAGTAGTATCAAGCCCCTTAGGGAGGCTTTTCAGTGTTGCAGATTTGGGAGAGACCTGTTTGTCTGTGGTAAAGCAACAGACCAAATCAGCATGGAATAAAGCTTCCTGTATCGCAGAGAGATATGGAGAATTTGCATTTCCCAGTTTCAGAACTATTACACTGCTTAAAAAAATAAAACACACAACACTTGCCACAACCTTTGACCTCTCTGACGTAGTTGCTTGGAAACCAGCCTGTCTTTCCATTGAAAGTTCCCTCCCACCACCCGCCCTCCTCCATGCGAGTGACACTGATGATGTCGCCCTTGGTGAAGGACAGCTCATCCTCATTGGTCTGCTGGAAGTTGAAGCGAGCTTTCACCACCAACTGGGCATTACTGTTCTCCGTCATGTCCTACACCGAGAACACAGGAGACAAACTTGACCTTTGACGTTTGGTTTTATGATTCACTGTTCTTTTAAACAGCACAGACAAACTCCACATAAACTGATCAGTTCATTACATGTTATTCTGAGGACATTAAAGCTCTCCTATCAAAAGATCATGCATGCACCAGGTGCTACTGTCAACAGTCCAGCAACTAAAACCTGATTGTGTTTTGTTAGTTTAAAGAGCTGTGCGTTCAAGTGCTAAGTACTCATTTTCACTGGGATGCTGTTGCATTAGATTGAGGGTGTCAGAGTCTGGCCCTGGAGGGTCAGCCCAGCAGAGGTTGGTGATTACTCCACTCAGACACTCCTGCTAAACCAGGTGATTGATTGAGGAGTTGAACCAGTGCATTTAATATTAGTTGATGTAGCACTGTGGCATCAAACCCTGGTCCGAAAGTGCCAGCGTCCAGTGTGATTGAGTGAGCGACCTGTTAAAACGCACCTGATTCAACTCAATCAATTGACAAGTAAGTGTGTCTGAGCAGAGCAATCTCCAAACTCTGCTGGACCAAATTCCAGCCGTCCAGGACCGGGTCTTTGACACTCCTGTGTTAGTCTGAAGCAAAGCCCCGTGATGAATGACCCACCAAACTTCTGAACTGGTTGTGAAGCAGCTTGGACGAACGACTCAGGGAGGTCTGGGACACCAGGGACTCGAAGGACTTGATGCGGTGGGTGGAAGAGTATCTGGTGCATACAGAGTCACTACCAATACCAATATCTGTCCCAACACAGGCAAAAACAAACAAAAATACACGTGGTTTCCATTTACAGTGCAGTAATATGAATGAACGACACATACTCTACATTTTGGATGTTAAAATTAGTTTTACAGTGATGAAGTCATATTTGGAAAAATACCATCCGAAATAATTTGAATGGTTTCCAATAAACTAGTGGTTCAATATGTTAGCTGGGAAATGGCGCCATCATCACGATCCTGTTGGTACTGCGAATGACTGACAGAAATGACAGCTCACTTTGGTGATGTTTAAACAGTAAACGTGCATATCCTTATCCTTGAAGAGTGCAAGAGCATCTCCTAGACACATCACTGCAGCTCACCTGCAGTAACTTTGTTGAGGGCTACTAGCGTGGTGAGGACTTTGCTGAAGTTCTGACCTTGTAGCAGGTCGGCAGCCTCGAAAGGCTATGGAGAAAGAAAGGAGACCAATCAGCAGAGGCCAGCTAGCACTGCTGCCCAACCATTTACCTCAAGCCCACATATGGCATCAGCTGGAACAGAATCTATTTACATAAATTATTCAAACTTGACAATTTAAAACCACAAAACCTTGTCCATTCAAAAGCAAATACCATTCAGCATTTACTGCTAATATCTATGAAAATGGATTAAAGGGTGTGCGACAACTTTGCATGACTTCCATTTGCAGTGGTGTGTGGGCAACATGGGGTGTATTGGGGATACGGTCAGTTACACTCCCACCAGCAGTGAGCATTCACCTTCTCACCCAAAAACCCAGACCACTGCTGCCGTGTGTGTTAACTATGGACCACTGCTCCAAACTGAAGTAAACGCCAACCGCCCGTCCCTGATCTAAAATCCACTGGGAGGCTCCCCTGCATTACAGGCAGCGTATCTTCCAAATGCAACGTGAAGGCTTAGGCTGAAGAGCAACGGCTGGCTTTGAAGTGTGTAAATATGCCACCCCACATCTCTGTTTGTAAAACTGGAGAGAGATCTGCTGCTCCTTTGCCAGAATTAAACAGTGGCTGTGGGAAGCAATAACATGAACATGGGGTAGTGGCTCCCAAAGTGTCAGCAGCACCCACCGTCCATGAAATATAGACTCCCTTTTCTCTTTCCACTCCGATTACAGATATGCCCTAGGAGAATAAGGGAGGTGTGTGTGTGTGTGTGTGTGTGTGTGTGTGTGTGTGTGGGGTAGTAAACATTATGTCCTCCATTCTGTGTGTGTGCATTGTTGTTGCTCCAGATACACAGATACATTTAAGTGTTCAGGATAACTTCCAGTTGCTATGCTGGTCAAACATTTAATTCACCATGACAATCAATTGATCTGCCCCAATTTTACACTGTTAAAGGGGACCAATACCATCTGCAATTCACTGTAGACTCATGGGTAAAATACATAGCTGATCTGCTGAACATATGAGAAAGTGTTAAACTGTTAAAGGAAACATGAATCTCGGTGTTGTTCTACTTCTTGGTAGACCTGCAGAATCTTTAAGGTGGAGTAACCATAGTCTGACTGGATAAATAAAATGTTTTAGCCAGAATAAGCATCTTTTATTCTCCAAAGATCAAACAGTGATGTGTAGAATAGTTTGTTTAAACTGGATGAAACAAATGCTGTGTGATCTGAAGAACACAAACAAGGTGAGCCAGACACACTGCTGGAAGATGAGTGGTGACACACCGAGCGCTTTGTGCTAAATCTCAGTGATAATCTCAGTGATAATCTCAGTGATAATCTCAGTGATAATCACAGATAATACCAGACAGAGTGTTAAATGCTTTGGCCATCACAGACAGAACGAACAGCTCATGCTGGTGACAGCGGTGTGAGATCTCACTAGCTGGACCGTTCCTGTGTGCAGCTGAGATCCACCACATCGGCAGTCATACAAAGGACCATGTACCAGCCTCTCAAACGGGGTCTTCTCCCCAGACAAAGAGGGGCTTGTACTGCCATGTCCCAGCTGGGCACGGCCAATTGCCAGGGGAACGCTCTACTGTCCTACACATGATGGGCAAAGGAAGACCCATCAGACCTGCAGCTCCGAGTAACTACAGATTTACATATTCACACACAGCACCCCCATGTTTCAGCACAAGTACAATGTTTTCATGTTTTCGTTCTGTTTGACTGGGCAGGAAGTTTACCGTCAAAAACAATGTAAGCAATTGTCTTATGTAAATTGTCTTATGCTTTACTCTGAAACAGGTCTTTTCTAAACACTCTGACAGGACAAGGGGGGGAAAAGTTTTCAAAAATGTCAGAACTCACTAGGACTAACAAAATGAGCTCCATATGTGATGAGAGACTCGGTCTGGTCTGCTCTCAGTACACTTAAACAGACCAAAACCATCTGGCACCATAACACAAGCACCACAGTAATACATGCGCATAATCTAGCATCCTGCAATCTGGCTCTTTGTATTGCATGGTAAAATCTATAGGTCTCTATATCTCCATATTATACTCTAATGGTGTTGGTCCAGCTGGTATTACTGAGGAGCGGAACGAAACCTTATACAAACAGGGCAGACGAACAAACAACACGTTGTAATATTGCTGTAAGTTGCGACTGCCATATGACATGAAATATATTATTAATACATTTGAGGACTCATGAAGTGGCGGGTTTATTGTGTTTTATTTCAATCAGTGTTTTAAACTTTGTTGAATCGCGTGAATTATGATCCCCTGCACCCCTGATCTGGAACGTCGCGGGTTTTGTTTTTAACACCATCACTGTCGTTTTAACCGCATCACTATTATAAACGCTAAAACTAGGGAAACAGTGAATAAACGGCACGTCGCGAAACCTCATTTGCCCACAAAAGGCTCATTTTCAAATATATGATCAGTACAACTGAGAAATCCGATGTTCCACTGAGTGATCCTGCGTCGTCCGACCTCACGTCCGTTGACTCCAGGACACACACCACACACACCAGGACACACACCACACACTAATGACCAGCCCTTTCCAGCTAAACCAATTATTAATGTATCGTTACTTGTGTAGCCAAGAATGGCTCATACGAACGTTCCCACATCATGCTGCAGCTTAACTAGAACAAATCATCACACAACTAGAATTTAATGAATACATGAAACGTAAATAAAAAAGTAAATAAATAAGTCATCAATAACTTGTGTGTGCAACTTCTTACAAAACACAAGAACAATCACTTCGTTGCAACAAGCGTTTAAAGTGCTTAAGTCACTCTGTTACAATACTATTGTGTAACTTGTTTACACAGGGACGATGCTTTTTATATACATATTTCTCTAAGCATGCCCCAAGTCCATGACTGTGGTTCCTCTGGCCAAACTCCTTTTCACGTTTCATTTGGTTGTTTTACTGTTTCAACAAAGCAGGCTACATCCAAGTGAAACGTCAAATAGCACAACTGGTATCGTGTCCCCTGTGCAAAAGAAAAACAACTCACCTCTACACGGAACGCAGCACAGCCTTTAAGAAACTCGTTTATGTTGCTTAGACACTCGCAGTCGTTTTTGGGGTCCTGAAAAATCTGGTGGGGAAAAAATGAAACACCAATGGAATTAATCCAGAACTGCGTTTTCTTTCGCTTTGCTCCTTGGGAGCCCGGGGGAGAGTAACGGGTTTAAATTTTCCGCACGAGTGTCCACGGGCAAACTGACGAAACACGTCGTGGGATATCTTAAACCAAACCCCACCACAGGAAGTGAGGATGGGGGCAGAGGAAGTGACGTTCGACACTGGGCGCAGAGCCGTGGAGGCAGAATACATGTGCAGTGTTGTCTGGCGGGCAAAATAAATCGCAGGATCACTGTGATTAATAATCAGCCTTCCTCAGATACATCCTGGTCAGACTGGGAGATATGCTGAAACATGTTGGTTATCGTGTTTGTGTACACGTGGATCCTTGATTTAATCGAATAAGTCATTTATGCATAAGCCTGCAGATAACCGACGTTGAACAATAGCCGTTGACTTGAACGGTGTTTGATAAATTATGCCACACATAGACATGGTTTTCTATTATTTATTCGAGATTCAGACAGGCTGCCGCCTTCAGAAATAACCGAATAATTTTGTTGTTCAAAACGGCTTTAAATACCCGTGTGTTGGTATTTTATGAATGATGGTCCATTCTTTAAAGTAAGATAAACTTAAGCCAAACGATGTTGTTTATGTATAAACACTTTTTATTCCGTTGATTTAATGAATCCTGTGAAAAAGTAATGCGTAATTAAAAAGTAAACATTGCTTATTGTACATGAGAATCTGAACCTTTTGTGTGGCGGAGAGGCACAATGGACCGTTTGCTTGTTGTGAATGACGCGAAACATTTGTATGCAGCAACATTAGTAGCGTACCTTCCTACACCTGCAACTTGTTGTTCCTGAGTAATGTATACCGTATAAGTAAGGTATACTGTCAACATATAAGTTCTATCTATAAATAACTGTCGTGGCAATATACAAATACCTACAGTTAGGAAACAGTACGGCTTGTTTCTCTTAAAGAGCTGTCTGTTTATGCTGATGTAATTTTTCTGTCTATCTTTGACCACCAAAGATCATCTGTTTATTTGACAAAGCTTATGTGTGTACCAAACTGGCTGGCTACTGGCCTACAGCAGGAGGTCCACCCCCACTAAAGGACTCAGTAGGGTATCACACAGGGTAAACAGGACCATCTGAAATGACATGAGTCTGTTTCTAGAGCTCTGGCTGAATTTAAGAAAAAGTTCGGCTAATATTTACTAAGGTGCTGAACATCAAATCAAACCACAGGCTCATCATCTTATATGTAATGTTTGAAGCATAAAGCCTTCATGGTTGAACATTCCAGAACAGTTCAGAAATGGTATCCCTGGTAGGACTACAGATCATAAACTACTGAAAAAGACCTCATTTCTTACTCAAATTAAATACAGAAACTAACAGCAATATAAAAATCACTGTGCAAAAGGCCTGTAACTATTTGAATTCAATGGAAAAAGCTACACTTGTATTTGCTAAATTAAGTCAACAGTGATATAAAACAACCACGAAATTACCAAACGGTGGAAACAAGAACGACAAATTTCTGATGATGGTTTTTAAGTGATAACAGTTGCATTGTGCTGGAATGACGTGCCTCGTCCCATCTACTAAGACACCACGCAGCAATCCGCAGAATTAACTAGGTGTCACTTCAATTTAGCGCAGTTGAAACACCCACAGACAGGCTGCTTGAAAGCGCAGAACCGACTTTTAATAGCACATGATATATTTCTGATGCCATAAACGATCTTAGACGCGTTATCTTTTTAGCCGTTCTATAGTCAGTTGTAACCCAACTCCCAAGTGGCTTGAATACTTTATTATCTGTAAGTTATTTAGATGCACTCTATATACTCAACGCAATTTTCAAGCATTCGCCCTTCCATAACGTCACATGATGTAGGTTTGTGTGTAATTTTACAGCAGGCCTAGCTGGAGGCCAGTACACAGACCAGTATACATACAGAATCTAAGGACAAGCACACAGGCCTACAGAATACAGTCCGACTGAAAACAATTTGCGGTGCGACTTTCAGGGCTTGTCTTGTACGCGACGTTCATTGCGCTCGTTAGGCGTAACAGCTGTTGACTACTAATTTGCGGGAGATTTACCCGCTGATGTGATCTATAAAGGATCTATTACATAGGCCACACAAGTCAAGTGCGCTATCGACGCTTAATGTTCTCCGTGCATTACGATATGATCATGCAAAAAAGATGGTGAAACAGAGAGCTTACTTTATCAGTACTGCCCGGACGCAGCCGCTCCAGTAACCTGCATAGGACAACCCCATCCTTTAGCGACGACTGCAGAAATCCATCGGGGTCCGAAATGGTCTTTTTCGGCGACTCCAACACACCGAGGGTAATAAGCCAAGTAACCGTTTGTTCTGCCGGATTCATGGTCACGCTGGCGATGTCGATTTTTCCGGCCGCGATTACCGAAAAAAGTAGCGGTTATCAACCAGCCGTTGAATAAAGATCAATTTTCATTGTAGCCATAACTCCAAAAATGCTGCGTTCATGAGCTATATCGCGGTGTGTTTGCGCCTCTATTGATGCGACCGTCAGACGGCTTCCACTGGAATACAGCGCGTTCAACCTGCCTCGTCTACCACTTCACCTTCCGGCACGTGACATCACCATCACAAACAGCCCTGTCGGACCGATTACATTCGAAGGCAGATTTGCATGTTGTCTGGATCGTTTTACCTTGGTTTACGACTGTAGTCTGTTCTGCATGACATGGAGCGATCATTGTTCCAAGATGGTAAATAACATTACTGAGACCTAGTAATTCATGGCTGTCATAAACATGTATAATATGACCTAAATATAGATCTAGATATAGGTCTATCAAAAAAGGGCTCGGTGACTTTACTCCTCCCTCTACAAAAAAAAAATCTATAGGCTTATTTAAATTTTTTTTTCTGATCTTTGAACACTTCCTCAGCTGTCCGCAGGGTGGTGCTATCCAACCTTTTATTTTATGCTTTTGGCATGTAGGAATAAATATTAATTAAATTAGGGGTTTTGCCAGGTTCTGTTGCTCAGAAGAGCTACAGAAATACAAACTCAATAGTGTCAAATATCTATGTCTGCATAAAGTGAGAGGCTTGTGATTATACAAAAGACTACATTTTTGAAACAGAACAAGAACTGAACTTCACCATGAAATATGTCAATTACAGTAATTCTTTTATAGAAACGTGTTGCGAAATTACAAAGTTCATGTCATTACCTGTATAGCTCACATAATTGTGTAACTGAACAGGATTTCAGAGATATTGCACCTAATTCAGGGTTAAATTACAGTCAGTAATGATTCAATATTAGAAGGCCTTGTAATACAAACTCTTCTCTCTATCTACATCTTCCACTCCAGAGTGTCACCTGACTGGCTACCTGGAGGAATCTCAGGTCCCAGTGGGTTACCATGGATACCAGTGGAGCTTCCAGGCCTGTCTCCAGGGTGTTGAGGTGAGGTAGGCAGTGTCCCTGAGGTTGAGGGTTCAGAATATCAAGTGTTAACAGGCCTGCTGTGGGACCACCCAAAATCCCCCAGGTCAGTCATCACCAAGAGCTGTAACCAAGGGAGCTCCAGCAAAGACGTCCTTCCACAGCATGTGCCAGATATACTCTCTCATGTGCAGTGCTTTACCTCATCTCCACTGTTTCTGACATGTTTGTACTTTGCCAGTAAAACACCTACTCTAATGTCTTCAATATCTTCCCTTCTGCAGAAACATTTAAGCCTATATGTTTTATTTGTGAGTGCATTTGGTTGTCACATTTAATATGTATTAGATGTGCTTTGCCTTTATGTTGTGAAGCAGCTTTGTAGTACTCGCTTAAATCTTTCTTTTTGGTGTGTGTGTGTGTGTGTGTGTGTGTGTGTGTGTGTGTGTGTGTAAAAGACATTGGTAAAAAGACCCTGAGAGAGCATGAACATTGTTATTGATTTTTTTTATCCTTACTCTGATGGCCTCTTGATTTATTATAATGCAGGACCCATGTGTGCCCCAGCTAGTGTAGGAGATATAATAACATCATAACTTAAGATATCTAACTTCACATTAGGAAATACATATAAAAAATGCCATGCACCATTAAACACTATAACTCTGACTTGATGCACTCTCTCTGGTGTGTATGTGTCTTCCTAAGATCACTTTGTATTCAAATAATCTCCTTTACTTGTGTCTCAGTACTTCTCTAAAGAAACTCTTGCCATATCTCTCACTCTCTTCTCTCTCTCTGTTTCTCTCTCTCTCTTTGTGTTCATCTTTGACCACAAATCACATTTCTTAGTTTCAGTCTATAAAGTTGTGTCCATGCAGGTGGTGTTCTCTCTCTTTCCTCTCTCCTCTCTGTTCAGTCTTCAGGACATGAAGTGTGAAACTCTTACAGAGAGCAGGGACGCACAGAGTCGATCTCTACTCTACATCTGCACAAACAGGCTGAGGGTGGCTTCCCACTTGTGTACTGAGGCACAACTTGCTGCCACACTCCAGACAATCTCTGCTTCCTCTAATTCACTATTGACAAATTATTAGAAGTGACCAGAGTATGCCAGGTTGGTTTGATTAACTGTAATATTAATTGATGTATTTAATATTTATTGATTATTAAAGAGTGTCCATACAGACAAAAGACGATTTTGAGAGTGAACTGTCTGTGGTCTCTTTATTTTATGGTTCTGGACACCTTTCGTAGGGGAGTAAAATTTAAACTCACAATCCTCACAAAAGAATTCTGATCCTCAATATTCCACTCTTTAGCTTCACTGTGAGTGAAAAATTTATCAACAAATACGCTGTGCCTCAGTAAGTATGTGCAAATATTCTGTTAGTGCTTGTTTGTCTTTTTATATTAGTTATTTATGAGGAACTGATGTCCAACAGCCTCCCTTGCTAAATGGGAAATGTCCAACCACTCTTATTCCGACTTTAATGACGAGATGCTCATCACAGTCTCACGCGCATTCTCGTTTTTTCTTGCTCGTGCATTTGAGTCTCTCTTCTGAGCCGACGCTCAAGTTTATTTGCCACAGTCACATCGTGGTGCGTCGCACCGGGAGTCGTAACTCGGCTCTCAGTGTAGGACATATCATGCCCCCGCCCATCGCACGCCATCCCGGAATCACCGTTCTTGTCCCAGTATTGCGTGACTTGTAGAGTGCGCAAAGCTACAGCGCATCCGTACCATAATGTGCACATAAATGGACAACTCACAAAAATATGCCTAATGTTCTCAGGAGAAGGGGAAAACCTGTACGCCTTTATGTGCATGCTTCCTTACGCGCACCAGGTAAGCGCGATTAAAGTTCATTCTATTGATGTTTTTTTCTTTTAAACGGTAAATATGTAACTAAAATAGTTAGTTTTATGTTGTCGTTGTGTCGTTGTTAAAACCGTCATTCATTGTGAAATGCACAAACCAACACAAGTTTTTAAAAGGACGTATATCAAACTTACTATTAAAAACTTCAGTTTGAACGCTTGGTTAATTTCACAAGCACACGGTTCAAAAAGACTACTGAGAAGGCTGGAGGCTGGTTGTCAGTTGAACCGTTTTCCGGTTGAATAGAGACGGGTTGGTGTTTTCAGTTTTGGTTTGTGGTCAGGTACGTCGTTGGCTAGATGAAGTTTGACATATTCAAATTTAAAAATTCAAACTGAGACACTTCCTCTCCTCTGCGCTGCAGGGCATCTTCGATCTACGCCATTGTCTCCTGTATATCTCAGTCCTACATCATGTTTATCATCGCGCGCGAGCGTTGCGCCCTGGTTCGGACCTGTCCATAGGCACGAGGCAGCCGCGGAACCACTGCGTTCTCAGTGGTTAACGCTGATGTTGCGAACGGAATATGCGCATGAATCAAAAACTGCTTGAGGGAAGAAGACCGTGACGAAGACTGGAGCATCGCTGAATCACAGCCTCCAGAACCAGTTGGCCCGACGGGGTCAGCGCAGCTTGAATGAGTGAGTGATCCAAAGTCCTTCAGATAAATGCAGGAGTCTGTTCTCTCTTTTTTTCCTCTCTGTTTCCTTACCTTGTCTCTGCCCGCACACGCTATTGGAAATTGCATAAAATATGAGTCAGTTTGTCAGACAGGAAAAGATACGGAGAGAAGAATGAAGGTTAGATGAGTTTAAAAGTCTGTCTGGCGCGTGTCTACAGAGCTTCTGAAAACTGGAATGTGTGAAAGTATTAAAAGGATGAACTTCCTGTTCGCTATGCTTATAATCTGTTATTGCTTCAATATGAGTCAGCATGTGTGTGTTCAGGACTGTTACTCTGTAGCTGCACCACTGTGTGTGTGTGTGTGTACATGTGCTTGTGTGTACGTGTGTATGTGTGCATGCGTGTGTGTGTGTTTGGACGTGTGTGTGTGAGTGTGTTTGGAGTTTTGACATCACTGTACTAAATTAGCAAATGTTACATAGCAAATAAATACATTTATTTCCCTGTAAAGGCTCCTAGGCCACTTCCCAGTGTAGATGTTAAAACAGCGACTGCCCCAGTTTACTGGTTCAACTTTATTTAAAATTTTAATTAGTGACAATGCAATGAGATTATTTAACTATAGAATACATTTCTGTATTGGCTTGTTTCATGTGTTTTTCCTGAAAAATATTAGTTCTGTGTTGTGTTGGGGTTTGTGCAGTGGAACAACATTGGCCCATTGAACAAAACTGCCAACTAGCATTTGATAGATGCAGACCAAGGACGACTTATAATACCCAGAAGTACCTTCATGATGTGCATCTTATTCAGTGTGAATTTGGCTGGCTGTCTTCGTGATGTCATATTGCAGGGATGATCCAAGTGCTGGTTCTGTGAACTAACAGGGGAGGGCGGGCATAGGGGGTGGGGGGCGGGGTTACGTGATCACTCCAGCTGACGTGAGGATGCATTTGACAGGGTTCAAGGGTCCATCACCCCCCCCCACACACACACACACACACCTACCCAAGTGGAGCTGTGTGGGCCTGTGCTATCCACAGTCCACAGCAGAGTTGCAGTCTGAGCTGGAGAGGGCTGTGAGTGTGAGGAGGTGTGAGCATGGGGAGGTGTGAGCGTGGGGAGGTGTGAGCATGAGGAGGTGTGAGCGTGGGGAGGACCGTGGGGAGGTGTGAGCGTGGGGAGGTGTGAGGACTGTGAGAGGGCTGTGAGCGTGGGGAGGTGTGAGGACTGTGAGAGGGCTGTGAGCGTTGGGAGGTGTGAGGACTGTGAGAGGGCTGTGAGCGTGGGGAGGTGTGAGCGTGGGGAGGTGTGAGGACTGTGCTCTCCTCGTTCACCTCACACACACACGTGTTGTTCTTTACATACCTGTAGGTGCACGTGTGTGTTTTTATTCTGAGCTTGTGTGGGTGTGTTTAAATGAGTTTAAAAAACAAGGTCTTTGTTGTTTAATCACGGGTAAGTTCAGGATATTCTCGACCCAATAAAGACTTAAACTGAGGTATTTTATGTGTGTGTGTGTGTGTGTGTGATGTCTATATGTGAATGAGTAAGTGATTATTTCCTTGTGAGTGTCTCTTGTGATTGTATTACAGTATACAAGTCCACCACTACAAGGTCTTGTCAGTTCTCAATGTTGTTTGTTATCATTAACGCGTGAAGGTTTCCACTTCCGTGTGGTTTGTAGGTAAGTGAGAGGGAAGCACCGTCTGTGTGAGAGAGCAGCCGGAGACGTGGCGAGCAAGAGAGCGAGACACCCAGCAGAGAGCAGCTCACCTGGGAAGTAGAGAGCAGCTCACCTGGGAAGAGCCTTGTTGTTGGGAGAGAGTGGTGAGCTATGAGGTCCTTAGTGACTGAGAGGAAAGAGAGGGAGAGAGAGATAATGAAGCCTTAGGACAAGTGGAAAGAGGGAATCTTGTGGTCCAGAGGGAGGAGTGTGTTTATGTGAGAGAACTGGCCAGAGGGTGATGGGAGTCAGAGATGAAGGGGAGGATTACAGAGTGATATATTTGATATATCTGAGTATCCTGGGCTGCTTTGCCTTTTGTAATAAATGTGTTTGTAATGGTGAAAGATTTGCATGAGCCTCTGTGTGTGTGTGTGTGTGTGTGTGTGTGTGTGTATAAGTGTACACACACACACATAACCACCCTGCTGGTTGTAGTGAGGGTCCCCTGAGCACTTGCTGATGATCATGTGACACAGACAGCATTCCATCCCAGTGTCTCTGTCCTTATCAAAGGACCTCATCACTTCCTCTACCAACCTATAGCCAGCAAAACACACACACACACACAGAATCAGTCACAAAACACATGCATGGTTAGAAGTAAGACTGTAAGCCTCACACAGTCTGAGGTTTACCAGAACACAGCCTGTAAGCCTCCGATTGAGATGTATTATAATGTCTCTCTTAACGTGGTTCTACTTATTGCATTAACGTTAATGTTGACGTATGTAATGTCCACACCGAGACAATGACGTCTTTCCCAGTCTTTATGTGTAGAAGATTACATAGAAATATTGGATTTTTTTTGTCCCTTTGGTTGATATTGAGGTTAGATGAGCTAAAATATACTTTTATGTGTGTATGTTTTGTTATCTTTGCTATTAATGTACGATATCATCCTTATTCCTTTGATCAGGGAAACACAGTGAACCACAGACACATAGACAAGAGATCTGCTCCTGTGCCCCCAGAGAAATGTTGTTGTTCTTGAGTGAATGGATGGATGGATGGATGGATGGATGGATGGTTGGATGGATGGATGGATGGATCACATGGCTGTAAGACATTAGCCACAATAAATAAACAAATCCAACCTGGCAGCATCTGTAGTTAGAGCTGTGCTAATTAACTTCAAAAGCCAGTCCACCACCTCTGGACCTTTAGAAAAAAAAGCCTTTTGATTAGTGATTGCATGATCGTAATGGCTTGCTGAAGGTCTGGAGGCTGAAGTTCTTTTTCTTGAGCATTAGCAAACCTTTCCTCTGTGTCTCCTTTCTTAGTTCACTCCTCTCAGGCCATGAATTTGAATTTAGCACAGAGGTTGTAGTTTCACTGAGCTCTGTAAGAACAATTCCAATAAAGTCAAGTGTCCCTGTAATTTAAACTTCATCACATCCTTTCTGTTGAAAACAATCCTGTGAAAAGCACTGGTTTGTAATTCAAACCATCTGTTGTGGCCCTCTAGTGGCCAACATTCATAATAACATCCCTTAAAACAGGCAAACCATAAAATAAACATGCTGTGTCAGAGGGCACTGCTGACCCTCACTTAAGAGAGAGAAAGTTTCACCTCTCTGCATGTATTTCAAACAGAATCTTTAAATCTCTCTGACCTATAACCCTTAACCTTTGACCTCTTCTCCCACTCTCAGGACATGACCCACTCCTGGCCATCCCCTCAGCCCCCGGGAGGAGGAGGAACAGAGCGGTTTCTGTACTGTGACTCACAGGTGAGTCCAAGGCCATTGTCCATCAGCTGGGGCTACAAAACTGAAAAAAATATTTTGACCTCATGACCTGTCTTTGGTTTCTTGGAAAGTGACCTGTGTTTCATTCGGTATTTTATTCACTGCAGCAGGAGAGGAAACGCCACAGTTCACAACACAGAAATGGTAAAGTTAGGGCTCCTGAAAGTTCCTGTGCATCGGGCCTTTATGTGTGTGTGTGTGTGTGTGTGTGTGTGTACAACATTACTTTATTTACGTTGTTATAAATTCTATTCCATGATGTGAAAGGGTTCTTTAACCCTTTTAGTCTGATTCTAACCTCACGTTTGTCTGATTCTAATCTCATGTTTGTCTGATTCTAATCTCACGTTTATCTGATTCTAACCTCACGTTTGTCTGATTCTAATATCACATTTGTCTGATTCTAATCTCACGTTTGTCTGATTCTAATCTCACGTTTGTCTGATTCTAACCTCACTTTTATCTGATTCTAATCTCACGTTCTCTGCTGTTCTGTGCCATGTACAGTGAGGGCAGGCTCCTCTGGGAGGGCACCACGCATGGCACCTCAGAAATCGTAAGTGGGGCACATGACACCAGACGTGTCCGTGGTAACCAGGCACCCGCTCTAAGGCCTGGGCAACCTCTGACTGTGAGCCTGTGAGCGACACACACTATGGGCCACACATGCAGGCACACACAGATGCACACACACATGCACATGCAGGAGCACACACACACACACACACACATACACACACACACAAATCCACCTCTCTTTTTTATTACTGGATAGAACTGTGCTAGATGACTATCAGTTATAAATGTGCTTTTCACGTATGTATTTAGATGGTACCCTTGTGTAGACTGGGATAAAACTGCAAGAAATCTTTGTCAAAAAAGAGTCAATAAGAGAATGATGTGCTCTTTTTTTCACTTCACTTTTTCACTGTTTAAAAGTCTAGCTCCAGATCATATGAAGTTGATATTTAGTTGCCGAATTGCCAAACAAACCCACTGAAATAATATGTTTCCATATAAGAAATCACAGATTCAGTGTATGATAATTCAGCTAGACATCACCCTCTAAGATGATTATCAGACAGTTACTCAACATATTCTCATGCTGGTCATTTGTCTACACACTCTCTCTCCCAAACACACACACACACACACACATGCACATATGCACACACCCACAGATGCTCTGTTATTAGCATGAGTGTGACATTTTAAGACGTTCTCACTCCTGTTGGGCGGTTCCCTATTTCCCTTCCCAGAATGCTCGCTGATGACCTGAAGCTCAGCAGTGATGAGGACGAGAGCAACAAGGTACCGGTGCTTTCAGAACCTTCTAGAACAGTTCATGTGAAGAATCGTCGTTGTACGTTGTGGGCGACTTCGCATCTTATGAGACCACTCCTCCCCCACCTTATGGCCACTCCTCCCCCACCTTATGGCCACTCCTCCCCCACCTTATGGCCCGCTCTGTTGTTGCATGATCAGTTTTGATTGCTTAGATCTGAGTTGAATTCATGCAGACAAATGGTTAACTGATGAGAAAGAGTTTGTGTTTGTATGTGTGTGTGAGAGAGAGAGAATGACTAAACAATGGATTGTGTCAGACTGTACTGCACAAGGTCAGCAGCAGTTCAGAGCTCTCTAGTCACTGCAGACTGGGCAGATTATCAGTACAGACTGGGAAGACTGGGCAGACTGCAATGAATACTGGCCAGACTGTCAGTTCAGGCCCCAGTGTGCCACCTTACTCGTCTCCATGACGACACAGCTGGTGCAGACTGACTTCCTCACTGTGCGATGTTTTGATTTGAAAGTCTCCTAATCTGATCTAATCTGATCTAATTTGATCTGATCTGCATGTATCAATGTGGCCAGTTTTAAAGCAGAGCTGATGTAGTTGTCTGTGTTGTCCTCATTCCATGGGTGTGTGTGTGTGTGTGTGTGTGTGTGTGTGTGTGTGTGGTCCTCACTCCATGTGTGTGTGTGTGTGTGTGTTTGTCTGTGTAGTCCTCACTCCATGGGTGTGTGTGTGTGTGTGTGTGTGTTTGTGTGTGTGTGTGTTTGTCTGTGTGTGTGTGCGCGTGTGTGTTTGTCTGTGTGCGTGTGTGTTTGTCTGTGTAGTCCTCACTCCATGGGTGTGGTGTGTGGTGTGTGTGAGTGTGTGTTTGAATCAGCTGACCATCCTGAGGTAATTAGACTCTAATAGGTGAGTCAAACTGTTCTACCAGTAAAAAGAAAACCAGTTCTTGGTTTTCGTGTTTTGGGGAGTGTTTGTGTATCTGTGTACGTGTCTGTAGTCTGTGTTACGCTGATCTTACCAAAGGCCTGTGATTAATGAGAGAGCTTGACTCATAGCAGAGTTATGCTTGAACCTTCTGTTGTTTCGGCCGCACTACATCTGACTCTGCATTTTACAGCTGTGATCACTCCTCTTCTGGTAGTCTGGCACTGATAACGAACACCTGGTGAAACAGAACATCTTTGAACATGAACATCTTTGAAACCTAGTTATTGATTTTTGTCTTCTGTAAAGGGGTCTCAACAAGCTGCTTCCTGGATTGAAAATCACAAGTAAGTACGTGTGTGTGTGTGTGTGTGTGTGTGTGTGTGTGTGTGTGTGTGTGTGTGTGTGTGTGTGTGCCAATGGCAGTAGCCATTTAAGTGTATTCGTTAGTCCTGTGAATTATGTCTATTGTGCCAGCTGGGTGTGCTGGACTGATTTCAGCTCAGGTGTGCTGGACTGATTTCAGCTCAGGTGTGCTGGACTGATCATAGCTCAGGTGTGTTGGACTGATCTCAGCTCAGGTGTGCTGGAATTCCATACCTGGACTGAAGCTTGTACGGATAAGGATATTCTGAGAAAAGTGTTATCATAACATCAGATCTGATTAGATGGTAACCTAAAACGTTTTTTTATTTTTACCAAAAATCCCAGCGTTTCTTACCCACGTGCTCTGGGCCCGGTTGAGCAGACACACATTTGTTTAGTGCAGGTTTGGACTAATAATTAATGAACCCTGTGTCAGCAGCATGCTTGTGTTTGATCATCATTGCCATATGAATAAATAGAGTGTAATGTATGTGTGGGTGTGTGTGTGTGTGTGTGTGTACGTTTGCGTGTGTGTGCATGCGGGTGCATGTGTACGTTTGTGTGCGTGTTTGTGTGTTTGCACGGGTGTGTGTATTCACTCACAGCCTGTCAGGGCAGCGGTCACACACACATAGTGGAAGGGTGAGACATTCCACCTCGGGCTCCTCAGGATCCGACTCTTCCACTGAGTCTGATAGCAGTAGTCAGCGCTCACATAGCCCAGGAGAACCCATCCGGCCCGGGTCACCTGGCCAACAATCACGGAGCTCCAGCACAGGAGAACCAGCCCGGCCCAGGTCACCCGGCCAGACCCTCGGCCCGGCCTGCAGCAGACAGGTACCTAGGAGCTCACGCTCTTCCCATAACTCCCTGCTGTATCGTAGACCTTGTGCAGACTTCAGAGTTGTAGCTGTTTTGAGTGAGAGGTGGAGGTACGGATGTTGGGTGGAGAGTGAAGGAGGAAGCCGGGCATGAGGAATGTGAGGGGTTGGGGGTGAGTGGTGCAGGCCTCTGAGAATTTAGAACTGCAGTGTCACATTGGTATGTGGACACCCTGTGAGCTGAAACACAGGCCTGTGTGCTTTAATACACCAGAATGAAGTGCCAAACACCAACCCAGAGACATTTTCTGATAGTAACCTGAATCTGATGCAGTTGGCAGTAAAAAGTCTGTATGGCACGAGTGAATTCTCTACCCTGTAGATTTTGTTTTCATGTGTGTTTAAGCTGGAGTGTAGGGTTGAAGGGGGGAACAGATCTTTATTTGAGGAGGGGCGGGTTGGGGG
>JAOXYF010000024.1:1650264-1665334 GCA_028565775.1 Sternarchorhynchus goeldii
TCTCCCGCCTTTATAATGGTGTTTGTTCTCTCTCCCTCCTTTATAAGGTGTTTATAAGGTGTTTATGTTCTCTCTCCTTCCTTTATAAGGTGTTTATAAGGTGTTTATGTTCTCTCTCCCGCCTTTATAATGGTGTTTGTTCTCTCTCCCTCCTTTATAAGGTGTTTATAAGGTGTTTATGTTCTCTCTCCCGCCTTTATAAGGTGTTTATAAGGTGTTTATGTTCTCCCCCTTATTCCTCGTATCTTGTTCCCTTCATCTTGTTTAATTTCTGGGGGTTTTTTTTAAACACTGAAACATCACACACACACACACACACACACACACAAGCAGATATTGATAGTACAGTGACAGACGTCTATTGATCTATTTTTCCATGCAAGGTGTAAGTGAAGCTATTCAAGAGTCTCTTGGATAGTTCGAATTACTTCTAATTATATTTAATGAACATGTCATATTTTCTTATAGGAGCTTTACTTAAAATTTTATTACTACAACCTTGATTTACATTAAAATAAGAGCAGATGATGAAGCCACTCACATACGTGTACAAGCACACACATGTAGACATGCACAAACACATGCACACGCGTGTCAGTGGACTGGACGCTGCGCGGTTCGCGCCGCACAACAGCTGTTGCTCTGCTGATCCTCTCTGTGTTAAACAGATACGCCATGAGGCTGAAGAGTCACACGGGTTCTTCAGCCAGGCAGGAAGACAAGCAGCTGGCTGTGCTCTGGTAAAACACCACACTCTGGGGCTAGAACCGGCCCTGCCACGCTCAACACTCATCACAGTGCTGTTTTTAACTCAGTTATTTTCAGCACTTGTATCAGCGTTAGTCAGTTGCACAACAGCGCCATCTGTCTGCAGTGGGCGGACATACAAGCTCTGCCACTCTATCGTTACCAGTCACATAGAACCAGCTAGCAATTTTCTATCAGGCGGAACAAGTCTGGCTAGCACTTCACCTCCCTCATCCTTGGCACCCAGTGAGAGCTGCTTCAGTCAACCTCTTATGAACATCTGTACCAGTTATTCCTGAGTTGCCCGCGTTCTGTTCTGTGCAGCACTTAACTAGCTTAGCCACCTACAGCGTGTCGGTGAATGAACGGATGTCTGCTGAGGTTGTCACTTCAGCCGTATTTATTTGTAACGTATATCTTTGTGCGTCTGGATTGTAGTTTCCGTTGTTTGGCTCTCCTGTACTGGCAAATGTTCCGACTGAAAAAAGACCACGCTCTGAAATATTCTAAAGTCCTGCTGGACTACTTCAAGGTGCGTCTACATCTGGAAACACTAAACTGAAAGTGACATTCAGAAATGCAGCACAATTATGGAAATCACTAAAAAAAAATTGAGTTTAGTTTTTATATGAGCTTAGATGCAGAACATACACTATAAAGCAAGGAGCCAGATGTCCTGTTTATCCTGGTATTTCCATCTATCTGCTCTTTTAGAGTTCTTCAAAAGTGCCTCACACTCCACCTTCCTGGAATGATACCACAAAGTAAGGCTTCATTATGTCTTCATTATGTCTTCACCTTGTTTATAGACAAGCACTTGTTTCAAACGTCAAACTGCAGTTGTATGCACTGAGTATGTGAATGTCTGTGATTGTTCAGGGGAAATGTACTTCCATCCTGCACATCCCCGGGTCGTTTATCGGGATCTCAGTCCGGCAACTGTCCCACGTCCCCTTTTATTAGCATTCCCCAACGTATCCACCAGATGGCAGCAAACCACCTCAATATTACCAACAGCGTGCTTTATAGTTATGAATACTGGGAGGTGGCTGATACCTTGGCCAAGGAAAACAAAGGTGAGTCAAGTAGCAAGTCATGGTCTTCTGTCCCTTATTTCTTTATACCAACTTTAATTCAGTCCTGTAAATTCTTGAAAATAAAGTTCATGTTTTAGAAGAGGTAGAAGATCAAGATGAGTACCACCACATAAAAATGAGAACACAAAAAACCTCCACAAAAAGACCTAATTGATAATTATATAACTATGATTTAAACAATACCCTTATCCTGGTCAGCTGTATTTATGTACTTCATTTCAGGTGATTTCTCTCTATTTCTTTCAATCCCTCCTGCTCTCTCTTCCTCTCTAAATCTAGAGTTCTTTAACTACCTGAACACATTAACTGGACCCTTGACCCTGCACAGCAGTATGGCCCATATCGTCCAGTACACCAGACAGGGCCTCCAGTGGATACGGATCAGCGCCAATCTGTCTTAACATTTACCTGCAGCCGGTGCCTTGGCCTGGTGACTCGGTGCTCTGGTCTTCTGTACACTGCAGCCTGGACATCAGCCCTGACATGGAGTTTATTGGCTCGCATTTCCGCTCGTCCAGTCTTAAATGTGCAGACACGTACTTGGACAGCAGCCCCGTGCTCCTGTTATGATGAAGGAGCTCTGACACTGAGGAGGACTAGGAGAGAGACATGCTCGTTTGCAGACTTTTAAGAGCTGCTGTCGAATGTTTTCGGTCTACAAGTTCTTCCCCAGATCCCACAAGTAACACAGACACGTCTGGAGACAGACTGTCTGTAGTTAAATGGAGTCCGTTAAGAATGTGAGGATATATGTAAGGATTTCTGTACTTCCATGCATTATTTGCCAAATATTTTTTATAAAGCACGTGATTAAAAATCATTCTTCCATTTCGAATGTTTTGTATAATTGAAACAGAACCATGGGAATGGATGTGGCTTTGAACGGATGTGATGTGCAGCTCTGAACTAATGCCAGCAGAATAATGTGATCAAGACACTCCTTGATTTTTTTTTTTACCCTGTGTTTTTGACACATTTAAAAGCTCTGTAAATGTGGTCAGTGTGTTTTTTAACTGAATTTTTATAAAGATTTTTGTGCAATTATATCTGTTTTGTTACGTCATTGCTTGTTGATGGTGTTATTTACATAAAGCACATTTGAAATGTGCAGAGTTGGTAAACAAAGTTGGGAAACAATTTTTATGTGCCAGGTGGAGTTGCCGTACGATTGTATCACTGCCAAAGCAATGTTTCCTTCATTCCCCAAGATAAGCAGAGTCTGTTTGTTTGGTCATTGTGACTAGTTGATCGATAAACCCTTATTTATTTATTTCAACATATGTATTTCCAATTCCCAGACTATGAAATTATTAGTAGTTGTTTTCCCCTTATTTACTTCAAAAGCCTGAAACCTGAACATTAGTTTCTCAAAAGACAAAGAGGTGCACATATATCCAATCACAATAATCTTGCTATGGTATGAATCGTGTCTTTTTATCCAGTTCAGCTGGATAACGTGATAAAAGGTCTCCCACATTCTTGTGTAATTGTTCACCAACACTCGATAAAAATGTAAAGTCATATCAAACTGCAAAAAAAAAATAAAAAATGGACTGCAGTCGTGGATCTATTTTAAACTAGTTTGTCCATCATCTTGGCAAACCTGTTTGGAAGATCCTTCGTGCGAGTAGGGATCAGACAGTTAGATTAATTCATAACCTTTGCTCCATCTAGTAGGGTGGATGACCCAGCACGTCTCCCCGCCCAGCGGGTTCCTCCTCCCACCCAAAACAGCCTGTTGTAGCACTACAGTAGTTCTGTAACGAGGCCTATCGTGCAATGCTGAAATCACACTAAGTTTGTTAAACAAAGGTTGTGCCTTGTACGCGTACAAATGGCTTCTGGTGCCGAGCGACCGGAGCCTGGCGACAGCGAGCAAGATGAAGCGGAGGATGTATATGAAGTGGAAAAGATTATTGACATGAGAGTGGAAGACGTGAGTACTGAGGGTCGCGCATAGCTAACGCTAGCTGGCTATCTGGATATGCTAAGATGCCATCTTGTTAGCCGATGCTATCTTACGTAGACGTGTGGGATTGAAAAGTAGGGAGGAAAACAGAATACATGGTGTTTAATCAGATCAAGCTGTGCGCTGCTGCAACTTCGCAGGCAATTACAAGTTTAGTTTTCTTCAGTATTCAGACATACTCGTAGCTGACGTTTGCTAGCACGATAACGTAGCTAGCAGCTACCTAGCCAGCCGGCTAGCGGTGTAGCGCTTCCTGTCGTTAGCCGACTAGCTACTTCTTTGCTCGCCCAGGTTAGCTCGTACGCTAGCGGTTAATAAATATCTAAGTGTGGAACCAGAGGGCTGTCTAGTTGTTCGCTTTCTGTTTACATTGCTTAAACATGCGCTGTATACAACATATATGTAAACCTTTCATACGGGGTGTTGAACAGTAACTCATATTCTTGTTTGTTGTAAGACCTGGACTGGGTGGAAGTAGGTGCTTTGAATGGTTTGGCCAGTACGAGTGTCGAAACGACCTAAACCACCGCCAGGGAGACGGGACTCGTACGGGAGCGACCGACGGGTGCTGATGTCCCTGTGATCGGGAAGGTGCTCAGAGCTGAGCGGCTGCCGCACTGAGCCCGAGTGCTCCGTGTCGTGTAGATGTAGCTCTCTTTCTCAAATATAACCCTAACGACATACTCGAATTTGTTGCATGCTGCAGTCCGGATTTATTTAGATTTGTCCCGTACCGTTATAGCTATAGTACGTTATGTATTAGCCGCATACGTATTTCGATAAGTAAACTTGGGGGGGCGGCATAGATTTGAACCAGTATTTTCGGCTTAGATTTTCAACAATATCCCCCTCTTCTACCTGATGTGTTTACGCGCAGAGAGCTCTGTGTGTGTTGTTTCATGCATGGACCCCTGGGAGAAAAAACAGACAGCTATCACATTACAGCTTGATGACATCATCGTGCAGAGCCCGACGCGCGCTGCAGGCTGGTTGCTGTAGGTGTGCGGTCTACTTCAAACAGACCTCGCTCTTACACCGGATCGTTCTGCCTGCCGAGCCACAATATGATAATGTATAACTACGTTGTGCATTCTGTCTTTGATTTGTCTGCTCTTGCTGCATCACACATTCTGGTTACACTGTACAGACACGATCAAAGTAAAATATGCCACATGGGGAGCTGATCTCTGATCACCTTTAATTGTCGGGAGCCGGAGTTCAAGCTTTTTCCAGGCCTTCTGCATACTGCTCGTGAGTGGGAGACGTCCAAGTGGATACATGGAGAGCTGGGGTGGCCATGTCAAAGTGATTCTCTGTGAAGGAGTAAGAGCGAGGAGGAGAAAACAGGCGTGTGAGAGAGGAAGAAGCTCGCAGGATATTAAAGCTCTTGGAGTGAATGGGGGCATAAGCCCATAGGAGGAAGAGAGGTTTCAGTAAATGAGATGCCTCCCTTATGGCATGTAACATCCAGTGTGATGCACCATCCAGTATGATGCATCCTGCAGAAGCAAACCTTTAGTGCTTCGAAGCCACATGCTATGGAAGATTAGTGCTGTAATAATATGAACCAACAGCCTGTGGACAGCTGGACTGCCACTCAGTGGACTGTTTGTCCATTCACAAAGTGTGTGTGTGTGTGTGTGTGAGAGAGAGAGAGAGCGCGTGCATTCATGCATGTGCGCATGTTGTGTGTGTAGCTACTTTACCGCTGTGCTAAAGGTGAACCAGAACTTGGAGCACATAATGAGATTTTCTTTCATTTTGTGTGACTCGTTTGACCACATATTGATATTTTATTGGGTTTTATTTGTAATTTGAAGGAGTTTCAAATGTTTTTTGTAGTTGCCTGAATAGATTTCTTCTTCTTGTTGACTACTGTTCTCTTACACAGAGAACCTGAGTAACACCCTGGGTAGAAAAAATAGATCAATGTGTCCTCTGTAACTCAGCCTCTGTACTACCAACACCATTTTGTGTGTGTGTGTGTGTCTGTGTGTGTGTGTGTCCCACTTATCACTAAGCAGTGTGGGCTCTGAGACAGTTTCAGTCATTCCAGGTTCAGTGGACTGGATGTGTGTACTACTACACTCTGGATGTGTGTGTACTACTACACTCTGGATGTGTGTGTACTACTACACTCTGGATGTGTGTGTACTACTACACTCTGGTATCCTGGAACAGAGGCTTCACACTTATGTTTGGCTCTCTCTAGCAGTCACGCACGCACGCACACACACACACACACACGAGTCTTGGCCTTTACTCTCTTTGCTTACAGAAACGCAGCCGTTCGCTGGCTCCCTCCTGTACCCCACTAAACCACGTCTTCAGTGCTTCTGACTAGGTCCCTGCTGAAGACGTCGTCTGAGGGATAGCTCCATCCTTGGTTTTCAGTGCTTCTGAAGGGATAGCTCCATCCTTGGTTTTCAGTGCTTCTGAAGGGATAGCTCCATCCTTGGTTTTCAGTGCTTCTGAAGGGTTAGCTCCATCCTTGGTTTTCAGTGCTTCTGAAGGGATAGCTCCATCCTTGGTCTCGGCTGACGACAGCTGTCGACCGCTTACATTTGATACTCAAGGCCACGGTTGAGTGACATTATGGAAGCAATTATGAATTATGGAAGCAGTAATCACTGTGGATGAAAGAGGAGTAGAGTGACGAGCGAAGAGGGGAACCGCCCGTGTTATTGACAGGGAGGAGGTCCCGCCCACTCCGAGCCAGATGAATACCCATCATTGTGTGCTGAGCCAGTACATTCGAGTGCTGCCCAGAAACACGGTCAAACAGGCAGAACCATTGGTTACTGTTACTTAGCAACATTGCGAATAATGAACATCCATGAAAGTTACCTGTGTCTCAAAAATAGACTGTTGATGTTTCCATCAAGCCAACCACTGTCAGTCAAATGAACATAAATGTGCCTCTCATGGTTTTATTACATCACATGACAGTTTCCCTGAGATAATGGCAAGCAACTTTAAAAGATTAAAATGTTACTAATTAAATCTTATGCTTATTAAACTGATAAAAGGTTACTAATGATCGACTGTACTGTATAAAAGGTTACTAATGATCGACTGTACTGTATAAAAGGTTACTAATGATCAACTGTTCTGTATTATGGTGCTGTACCACACAAACCTTTTGTTTGTTTGTTGTGAGAAAACAACACAGTGACCCAGTCTTTTGGACTCTAGGGCGAAGTTCTGTACCGTGTGCGATGGAAGAACTACTCCTCTGATGATGACACCTGGGAGCCCAAGGCTCACCTGGAGGACTGCAGTGAGGTGCTTCTGGCCTACGAGAGGTCCAAGAAAGACTCTGGCATGGTGAGATTCTCTCATGCCCTCACCCCACTCAGACAGAGTCGACCAGTCAGGTTACTCTGAACCGTGAGGCTCGTTTGGCTTGTTGCCTGATAGCTTTGGAAAATTGAAAAAAAATGTTTTTATCCCCAGAAGCTCCCCATGAAGAGTGACCTATTCGATGCCAACTCGGAGAGCGACAGCGATAAAGAACGACAAAAAGAATCGCCTGTGAAGAAGAAGAAGAAGAAGAAGAAAAAGAGCACAGAGGAGTCGGAGGATGAGAAGACGGGAAAAGACCTGAAGAAAAAGAAAAAGAATGAGAAGTGGAGGGCCGACAAGCCGCTGCCGGCCCCCGAGTCTGAGGAGGAGGCCAGCGGGGCCACCACGCCTCCTCCACGGAAAGAGAAGACAGCAGAAACCAAGAAGAGGGTCATCGAGACGGACGAGGAAGACGAGGAAGACGGTCCGGCAGTAGCCAAGAAACACAAGAAGGACAGCAAGGCTAAAGACGGGGCCAAACACAAGAAGGAGAGCGTAGACGAGCACAGGAAGAAGAAGATGAAGTCCAAAAGAGAGATCGAGAGCTCTGAGGACGAGACGGACAGGAGCGACGAGCTCTCCGAGTCCCGTGGCGACGGGGTCGCCTCGACGGCGGCCGGCGACGTCCTGAGCGGCGCGGGGGCTCGAGCGGCGGAGAAGGCGTCCCGCGTCGAGGCGACCGGCGACCACTCCAAGACCAAGCAGAAGAAGAGCAAACCAGAGGGCAGGCTACAGGGTTTCAGAGAGCTGATCCAGGACAAGAAGCCCAAGAAAACGGAGAGCCCGACGCTGCTGAAGGAGAGCGGCTTGAGCAAACTGAAGACCCTGACCAGCACCAGGAGCGGCGGTGGTAAACCCGCCCGCGGCGAGGTGGAGCCGGAGCCCACGGACGCGGCCAGGACAATGACCAAGAGCAAAGCTCAGGACTCCGGCCTCCTCCCTCAGAAGGACTCCTCCGTGTCGTCGGCCGCTTCGTCTTCCCTGGCCTCGGCTCCTCCCGCCAAACCCAGAGAGGAGGAGCCGAAGGAGGAGGGTGGAGAGAAGGGCGGTGCACCTAATAATCTCTTTGAGAAGTTCCTGCTCACGTGTGAGGCCAAGGACAGAGTGCCCAGGAAACACGCTGCTCACACAGCGCCAAAGGTGCCGCACGCACAACTGATCACATGCTGATTGATTTCTGTTTTGGATAAACATGCCTAAAGAGATTGAGCTTCTGTCGGTTATTATGTATTCTGTTGGTTTCAGAATTCAGTGAAGCCTGACAAGAAGGTGAAGCAGCTGAAAGAGTCTCCAGGAATGAACCCTGAGGCTGGTAAAACTGAGAAGCTCAAGGATGGAGCGGAAAGATGTAGAGTTCTGAATAACAGCAGCGTCTCATATCGATTTAGATACTTTCTGTACTGACTCGTATAAAAATAGGTTCATAAATGTATTTTATTTTGGGGCGAGGGGGTTATCTTGTCAAAATAATATCAAATCTCTACACTCCTCATTTCCAGGCCCAAGGGTAGCTCAGAGTCCTGTTTCCATGGAGACAGAGGAGAAACAGGAAAAGGCCACACCGGAGTTGGAGAAGAGTGACCAGTCAGACGAGCCCGCCTCCAAGACCAGGGAGGACCAGCAGAGGGAGGAGGAGCAAAGAAGGAGAAAAGAGCGGATGGAGGAAGAGGAGAGGAACAGGAAGGAAAGGGTGGAGGAGACTCAGAGGGAGCGCAAGGCGAGGACGGAGGAGACTCCAAGACAGAGACCGGGAGGTGCCGAGGAGGCGCGGCTGGAGAGGAGGCCCGGGGGGGAGACGGCGGCGGCGTCTCCCGAGTCCTCCGAGGACTCCAGGTGGAAGGAGAGGAGGAGAAGGTGCCGAGAGGACAGCGAGTCACGCCTCCTCAACGCCTGTGATGACAATCAGGAGGTTCAGGACCCAGTGGAGCGCTCGGACAAGACTCCTGGTGCGTGTTCACTGTGGTGGGGATCTCGCGCACCATCACAGCAGCAGAGGGCTGTTTGGTGTTCTGGTCAGGTGATGGTGGGGTCAGGTGATGTTTTCAGGTTGTGTGGTGAAGTTTTGGGTTATGCTAAACTACAGAATCAGTGCATGGCCTAAATCTGCCTCCAACAGTTACTTCGTTCCTTGAACTCAGGTTGCCTCATTTCAGTGAATCATCTGATTACTCGGAATCTCAAGTATACGAAACGGTTCTTTCAGTTTTCAAATAAAACATTTGTTTCTGTGCACAGACAGTGGTGTGCTGCTGGATGTGAATTATGTGAAAGCTCACAAACCTGAACAGAAAATTAAATGCTTGAACAGTTCCTGCTGCGTCTGTAGATAAACGTGTGTGTGTGTGTGTGTGTGTGTGCGTGCGCGCACATATTTGTGTTCTGACAGACAGGGGACCGCCTTCACTAAACCTGGGGGTGGAGCTAAAACTCGATTGGATGACACTGGAGGATTTTCAGAAACACCTGAATGGAGAGGATGAGAATCTGTCCCCTCTAGCCTTAACACCCGGTGGGTTTTTACCCAGTACTCCACCTCCCAACACACTCCTGAATGCACTTCCTTCACACCCATAATAACAGTTCTAGCTTGGAGGATCGTCTCTCATAATCGCGTTTTTTAACATCTCCCTTCTTCCCCTCTTGTTCGTCTCAGCTGAGCTACGGGAAGCTGTAAAAAATGGTAATTACAAGACGGTGAAGCGCGCGCTCGGTTCCAAAGAGGACTACAACCTGGACCAGGAGGTGCGTGCATCTCTGCCTGCTTCCTGTGAAGCTGGTGAAGCTTCAGGACTGGATCTGGGTTCACTGCTCTGCATTTTGAACTTTCTTAGCTGACGAGGTCTAGTGTTGTGCTCTCCTGCTGAATCAGCGCGTCGAGCTCTGGCAGCTGCGGACCTGATACTTACTTTAACCCTTTCAGAATTCACGCTATTTCTTCCAAAATTCAAAATGCATCACGCATGCATCAGAGTAACACAGCAACATCAGGGTCTTGTATTCATCGTGTTTATCCCTTTTTTGTGGTTTCTTTGCTGCCCCCTGCAGGACTCCAGCGGGATGTCGCTCTCCATGCTGGCCGCCGCGGGGGGGCAGGACGACATCCTGCGTCTGTTGATTAAGAAAGGAGTGAAGGTGAACGGGCGACAGAAGAACGGCACCACGGCGCTCATGCACGCCGCGGAGAAGGTACCGCCCACCTGGGGTTGCCCTCCACGTCCCTCCCCCCCTGGGGCAGGCCTGCGCCTCTGGTTGTAGCTGCTTCTCATCTCGTTTCTCCTGTGCAGAACTTCCTGACGACGGTGGCGATTCTCCTTGAAGCAGGGTCATGTCTGAATGCTCAGACTCTGGGTGGGGAGACGGCGCTCATGAAGGTCAGGAGAAGAATTATAATCAGACATTAGCTACATCAGTTATAGAGAAACACAGCATGTAACCGCAGCTAGTTTAACCCAGCTGACATAACTTTTGGTCTCTCCTTGGTTGTTAGGCATGTAAGAGGGGCAATGCAGATGTAGTGCGCCTCCTGCTGGAGTACGGGGCTGACTGCAACATCCTGTCCAAGCACAAGAACACGGCCTTGCACTTTGCTAAGCTCAGCAACAACCTGATTGTATGTGATCTGATCAAAGACCACATCGAGACGTAAGTGTGTTTGGAGGAACCAATACAATAGACTCGAGACCTGAGCACACGCGTTTCTCAAATCCAGACACAATGTGTTGGTCAAAGAGCCCCACGTGAACGTGTTTCCAGGTTACGGACTGTGGCGGAGGAGACTATCAGAGCGTACTTTGAGTCGCGGCTGGCCCTGCTCGAGCCAGTCTTTCCCCTGGCCTGCCATCGTTTGTGTGAGGGACCAGACTTCTCACTGGAATTCAGTTACAAACCCCCTCAACAAACACCTGGAGAGGGTAACAACTCTGAACTCTGGAATTCCATAGAGCCAGCATTTTCCAATCTAGCCCACAGGACCTCCAGAGAGTCTGTGCTTTTACTCTGTCCCTGCACCCAGCACAGATGAACCGCCCAGAATCCTGAGCACCTACTGCTGTGGTGCTGTTGTCAGGGACGGAGCATAAACACAGACTGGCTTGTGGTTCCTCTGGACAGGACAGGGAAACGTTGGCTGAGCCCATATTCCTGGCACTACTGCAGACGGTGAAAGTGTGTGTGTGTGCGTGTGTGTGTGCGCGCAGGATCCGGTATGCTGCTCTTTATCTTTCACGCCAACTTCATGAGTGAGATCACAGCCAGGCTTTGCGGCCCCTGCAGTGTCCACGCTGTGGTCCTTAACGACAAGTTCCAGCTACCCATCTTTCTTGTAAGACACGTTTTTAGCGTCTGTGTGTTCATCTCCTCTCTTCGTATCTTCTTTGCAATTACAACTGACACACTGTAGTAACATACTTGCATAACTTGCATGTGGTAGAGTATTGAACAGATAACAAAACTAGGAACTTTGTCCTAATGTCTGACTCGTGAGTGAAGGTGGGGGGGAGACGGTCAATCTGAAGAAGCTGGACAATCAAAGACTGTCGTTGAAATAGTTCTGCTTTAGGATCTAAAGTGTCTCTGTGTGACTCTGAACTCTTGCCTGACAGGATAGCCACTTTATCTACTCCTTCAGCCCGGTTCAAGGAACAAACAAACTCTTCATTCGTCTAGCCGAGTCACCGACAGCTAAGGTAAGAACATCCAGTGATGCAAACATGCACACGCGTAACAGGAGTAAAATTGTAATCATAAACAGCCTTATTGTGTGTTCACAGGTTAAACTTCTTATTGGTGCATACAGAGTCCAGCTCCAGTGATAGCCACGCCCCTCAGGTCATTGTTTAGCTGAGAGTCTGAGTCATTTCCCCAATCTCCACTCTTTGTGTCACATGACACAGCAAGCAGAAGAGGCGCTTGGTGTGCAGTGTCCGTGTTGGTGGATTATCTAGAAACGAAGGCCACAGACACTACTTGCTTAGCCTTTCATAGCAAACTCTGAAGTGCATGATAAGTAAATTGTCAGAAATGCTTTCAGTTTAATAGGATTTCTGGCTCATCCAAAACATTTTGGATAGCCGCTTTTGCAGGAGTCAAAATGTGTAAAGGGACGGACAATGTTGCAAGGTTGTACTGTTCATTTGTAAATCTGTTTGTAAAATTTTCTTCTTTTTAAATACAATAATTTATCACTCCAGATTCACCCATAGTCCTTTATATGTCATTGATGTTTATAACAATGGACTTGCTGTGTGTGTGTGTGTGTGTGTGTGTGTGTGTGTGTGTGTGAGAGAGAGAGAGAGAGAGAGAGAGGGGAAGAGAGAATGAGAGCATGTTACTTGTCTCCCTGTATTGAGTTTGTGGGACCAAGATGAGACTGAATCCAAGACCTCTTCAACACAAAAGTGAACACACTAGTACAAAGAGTCCTGTGTGTTGTTTATCCTTTACTAAATCAATCTAGATATCTGGGGCAGTGCGTGAATGAAGGATGGGTTATGTAGGATATGGACTATGCCTGTGATCTTGGGTTTGAACAGGTGTGCGCGCGTGCGTGTGTATGTGTGTGTGTCTGTGTGTGCGTGTGTGTCTGTGTGTGCGTGTGCACTAGTGTAAGGGCTAGTATTTGTTTAGTGGAGACAAGAGCCATGTCTGATGATGCAGTTTGTTTAGGAATAAAAAAAACTTGCCATCACATTAAGATCATATTGTCCATTTGTGTTGATTGAAGTGGAGTCACTTTCCTCTTTCATGTGTATTTCTCTGTGCATTCATTCAGAGGTCTGCATGCCAACATGCATATATTTTTGTTTGTTTTGGTTTGATATATGACTAATATTTAAGATTTAAGTTTTATGCTCTTGAAGCTACTGTGCCTAAGATTGTTTGAGAAGCTATGCTGAATATCATGGTTTAGATTCTATATGACTACTGTAGAGTGTTTTCCTTCCAGTGATCTTCCCTTTCTGAGTCCTTACACTGGCCTCTGTGAAAACACACCTTGAGTGCACATAGCTAGGCTTCCTCTTCAAATAAACTGTACACACATTTCTATAATAGTAAATAATTTTGTTGCTTAATTTATTTGGACCTTAACCCAAAAAAAAAAAACTTTCATGAAAGATTTAACCTCTGGATTAGGTTGATCCACAGCTTGGATATTTTGGGTATTTTCATCTATATCCTAAAATCATAAGACTTTGTGATTTTGACCTGTAGGGATTTATATTTATGCTTATAGATAAAATGTGCAGATCTGCATGTGTGTGTAAATTTCTAGCTAGTAGGCTTTATTAGATGTTTACGTAGTGCGATCAGTTCATTTTGAGTATGTTAGCACCATCCTTCATCATGAGACCTGCAGGTCATTTCTCCTTTACCATCTCAATCATCTAAAACTGTCAAGAGCACAAGAAGAAAAGTTTAGAGCCTAATTAATTGGAAGGTAGCTTGAACTTGTAATCATTTAGTTAATACTGAATCCAATCCTCAACTCACACACCACCTTCCTCTTGATTTGGTTGACACCCTCAATTAATTCTTCTGAGTTTCTAGTGCTCTATAATACAGAGAGATGGTCATAAAAGCATGAATAACCCCACTCTCAAAATATCATTCACCAGTTTATCTGGTGTAGGTGTGGCAGAGGGTCCATCAGAACACAAGTTGAGATGTACAAGATTATTTGAGTCATTAATGTGATATTACATAATTAATGTGATATTACATAATTCAGTGCATGAAGAGAGATGATTGGCTCAGAAAAGGTTTGGCTTTGGTGTACCCTGTAGTCTACAACTGAATTCTGCCTGATTACTGGTGTAGTAACAGTTTAGGACACATTAATTCTGCCATACCTGATTCCTGGTTTACCAACAGCTTAGAACACATTGATTACGGCAAGAACTTCATAACTAAGTGTTCAAGTTAGAACACAATACATATTAAACTGCATCTAGGAGAGAAACACCAAGAATTAGTTATATAATACACAAAATGAGGAGGATGATGTCAGGAAAAATGAGTGCCTGAGTGATCGAGACGATGAAGAGGTGCATTCATGAATGGTTTCACAGGAGTGATTTTAAGATCAGCCCCAAGAGAGCTAGAGGGCAGTGGGCTGAACCTGCACCGTGTGTCACAGTGAGGGCAGTCGCTGACCACACAGATCATGGATGTGGAGGAAGTTCTTTGCAAGAACATAAAACCAGAGCACTGTCCAGCCAATGTCAGATATTGAGACATGCATTATCATGTTATCAGACCTCATGTTTCGGGGTCTTTGATGGAGATATTGACCAAATTCTTAATTGATTCTTAATTGATAAGATTCTTCATTTCGGTGATATAACATATATTTGTAATGCTATTGTTACACACACACAACTTCATAATTGAGTCAAAAACACTTCAGGGTCAAATGCCGCGAAGCTGTTTAAACTCTGCACTGTCTGAGGAAGGATCAAATAAAGCAAAAAAATTGCACTTCCAGTATTACAGCAGCTGTAAGCATCACAGAGCAACATGAACAGACCATAATTCCAGATTTCAAACGGTCGCCACAGTAATGGTCATTTTTTACTTAGTAAACAGTCTTTTGGTCTTTTTAGCTGTTCCCTTTTCTTTGACAGGTCTACAGACGAGTAAAGGTGGTCGTTCTCTTCCCAGTTGGTTTGGTTTTACTCTGAGCAGCCAATGCCATTGTTAATCAGGAATTAACCAACTTAAGCAGGTTAAATAATATATCATCGTAACTATATTGTACTGAGAGGCAACCCGTTTCTCAAAGTCTTAAATGATTTCTAATATTCGTATTGTACTTCTGGTGCTGGTTTGTGTCACATGAGGCCCCATGGAAGGTCGCGTGAAAGGAACTTCGAGGCGCTCGAGGGGGGGGGGGGGGGGGGGGGGGGGGGGGGGG
>JAOXYF010000024.1:1665495-1677232 GCA_028565775.1 Sternarchorhynchus goeldii
CCAAGACTTTTCTGATCATTATTTTTTGCCACAAATGACGAGGTACGACCACCGCGTCTTACCACAACCTTTCAAATGAAGTAGTTTTAGTGTACATGCGATTCATGTAACAAGGTGAACAGGTAGTCTGGTCGACTTCAAGGCGCCGTAAAACCAACCCGTCGGTCGCGAAGGACCCATCAATCGCATGCAGCAAACCCTCAATAACACACCCCGAATGAGCAACACGTCAAAATAAAAGCTCCGCAGCGTGACGCTGATATAATTACCTCGATAGAGATGTGTTAGTGGTTATCATGTATTTACTATATTGTTATTAATGTTAAAGGTGCTATTGTGTAATTATTAAGATGTTAAATATATAGTATTTCAATATAGTGTCAGAGCCTTTAGAAAATATTTCGCCGGATAGGTGTCAAGGCTCACAGATGGCAGAGAGCAAGAAAAGCAATGTAGCGCCTAAAAATAATTCCAAAGAAAGAGTGAGATACTTAATATTTCTCTCAAAAAAGGCGGCTTGGCAAAATTGTGACTGCAATCAGTGTCTTATAAGAAGTCTCCTTCCTATTAGCGAACTCGAATCAGGCTTATCGAATTTAGTTTAATTTGGAGTGATAGTCTCACCCTGTTGAACGTGAGATCTTACAGTCTGTTCGAGGAACCTCCTATTCAAACATTTTGGAAACAAACGATAAGGTGAGTATGTGTAATTAAAGTGATGTCTGATGTGAAACTTTTCAGCAAGCCAGCTGAATTAATTTACTTTCATTCCGTTCCTCTCTTATTTGTAGCCTGTATTATAGTCGCCATATTCTGGTGCATCAACAGTGTACTGGTTCAGTGCACGTGTACGTTTTCTCACTTACTTAACGTTAAGTTGTTCAATAGTCTTAGTGTCTACCTGGGTCAGGTAGGCTTTCAGCATAGTCCAGATGTAGCATGATATAGAAAGTATAATATATTGGAGCATTTTTTGAGTAAATGAAAAGCCAAGACATGTAAATATTGTAAAACAGACCTGTATGCTAATGGAAACCTACAGGCCTAAATAACCTGTAAGTAAATGGAATATATGTCACCATATATGGTGTTAAAGTATGACAAAGGATGATGCAAAATAACATTTAAAACAAACAACTTTTTGGCGAGTTAACCCGTCAACTCTTATTTTGTATAGAATTATTTTATTAAAACAAATTTTGACGGTAATTTTAAAAATCGTAATTGTAATCTGCGGTGCATCACTGGGCATATTAAACGCTGCCTCGCGAACACCTCGCGCAGTCGGTAGCCCTACGTTCGTCCAGTGCGGGATTTCAATTTTTAAGTTGTTCGGCCGCTGTGCGCGTGCGCAGTAACGAGTGGCAAAAGACCTCGTTGCCAGTATCCTCCTCCCACGCGCTGGGAACGTCTGTACGTTTTCGCGCATGCGCTTCTGAATTTATGTCAAGGCACAAAACTGGCGCTATATCGTTTCCAGCTCTACTCCGGTAAGAATTTCACTGGCGTTTTGATGCTATCCTGTGTTTAATTGGCCAAAGTTTTCACAACTGTCTCTACTGTATAGCTCGTCCTAAAGAAATAATTTGGGTCACCTGCGTTGTTCTTAAGTCTAATTTAACCAGGAGAGAGGCAGGCAATTTTACCCCGCCTGAGATTTTCTCCCCTCTCTACCATGGCAGGGTGCTATTGCCTATGCTTTCGCGTATTGTTTCGCTCGCTCTCTAATGGCGGACGTGAGGCAGTGCTACCCACTGACTGGAGGGGCAAATTGCCGCTTTGTTATTGATCCATATTTTCTTTAGTAGGTAGTTGTTATGTGTGTTTCCATGCTTGCTCAACTCAATATTTCTCGGAATGCTTTGGTAATTTCGTAAATTATGTACCTAGGCGCTGTAGTTGATGCTCTGAACAGTATAGCGCCCCTTCAGGTAGCCACGTGTATATCCCTTTGATTGCCTGGGGTAAAAGCTCCGGGGTAACTTCCGAATTAAATGTTCACTCAAGTGTAATAACAGTAATAACTTATTTTGAAGTCATATGAAACGTATTATAAGAGTAAAGTCATTGTTGTTATTGTTTTGTTACATTTATTACTAAGACACAAATGTGGTCTCGTTCCAACAG
Source organism: Sternarchorhynchus goeldii (assembly GCA_028565775.1). Taxonomy (NCBI): domain Eukaryota; kingdom Metazoa; phylum Chordata; class Actinopteri; order Gymnotiformes; family Apteronotidae; genus Sternarchorhynchus; species Sternarchorhynchus goeldii. The sequence continues at coordinate 1,667,623 of JAOXYF010000024.1, forward strand.
GAGTTTACATTTCTTATAGTTTATAAATATGTAAGTGCTTATTCATGCTGTTTCATAGTGATTTGTGTACTTGGTAACTATTATGGTGCGACGATTATTCGTGAATAACTTGCGACATTTTTTTTCTGTAGCTAATAACAATGGCGCAGTCTCGTAGGCTCTCCTCCCTCTAGTTCGACGCTAATCCAATGGCTGAATGCGCAGGGGAAGCCAGGGGAGGGAAGAGGGAGCACACTGAACTGAAACACGTTTACAGTTTTGCACAGTGTTTCTCATTCCGTATAGTTGCACAGATTATTTAGTTTCTCTGTCTCAGCCTGCTGTGCGAAGTAAGTTTCTCTACCGCTAGCTCTAAGTTTTCAGAATAAATATGGAAGCCTTTAAAACGGAGCGTGTTGACGTCGTCATCCGGTTGCCTTGACAGTACTAGGAGCTTTGGTCCAGTATGATACGAAGCAAGTTTTATTCGTGTGCACAGTCAAGGGCACAGCCCAGGGATTTCAAATTCGATAGACCCTCTTCATACACAACTAACATTTGCTAGGATGAATCGACTTTATCACGGAAGACCCCAATCAGAGCACATGGAGCAACTTCAGAGGATATGCAATATTATATATACTTCATTGGCCGCGTGAAATTCACGCGATCATCGCTGCTGTTGGACTCGTTCTGTGGTGCCTTTCAGTCACCTCCATTAGCACGTGTACCAAGCCTGCAAGCGCATGGCGCATCTGCTTATAGCGTCTTCATAGGTCCGTGCTGGTACCCTGCTACGCGTGCCAGCGGTCTTCTCGGTTCCTCACCCCGAACATGGGTGAAGGTCCAATGACTGCAGATATTTGTGTGCGCGATTATAACCAAGTACATGCAGAGGATTTTCCTCTGCGACGGTGTTTCCAAAAGGAGTCGTCGCTCACGCTGCACCAAAATGTTGCCAAACGAATGCTTTAGAAACATTGTGTTAAAGTTAAGAAAGACAGTTTCAAGATCACCGTGCGTTATTTTTGCTCTCCTGGTGGGCCAAAGGCGTTTTGACCGGTTTGATATTCATACGATTCTTGATTCTGTATACCTTGGTGCACAAATACAGATGTTTCAATAAATGTCTTGGTCCATTTAATTAGGTCTCGGAGTCGTGGGTATATCAGCGCATCTCCTGATATTGAACTCTGCTTAGATGTGGATTCACCAGGCCTTTCCGTGTTCGGTTTCTTTTTGATGCGCGAGTTTAAGTAGTAAAGCAAAATATCGTTTGTTCATCGTTATCGCAATTTTGGCCTTTGTAATGTTGATATTGTGAAAGGACGTAGAATGCAAATGGGTAAACGAGCCCTTTAACAAAATTATTTTGATGTGCGTTGCGATCACCCTGCCAATCTCATACGAGTTCTGTGAGTAATTGGGTGACGGAATTCACGGTGAGGCAACAAACTAATTCGATCGACATCAAGGGTTCATGATGAGATTAATGTATTAGTACTTTATAAGGTAAATCCCAATTGCAATCTGGGTTTGTTTGTTTTTCCTCTCCAAGCTTTGTCATGGAACCTATTTGAAGCCTTTGTAATGTATTCTAATGTACATTACAAAGGGTTTTTGTCACGCTTTAGGAAATTCACTTCAGCTACATTACTGCATTGTTTTTGAGCAGTGTTGTATGGGGCCCAACTGGTAACACATTAACGTAACACTGATTTAGATTTTTGCTGTTTCTGTTGGTAATCGCTGTGCCTCACGTGGCCCAGTTCTCTGGCTGTGCAGCACATACATGCTTTGCTGTTGGATGCTCTGTTACTGCCTTCAGAAGAACTCTCCCTGGATGCTCGGATTACCACGGTAACCATACATGCCAAGTATCCAAGATGCCTCATCGCTGCTGTTCTACAGCAGTGATGATGTTTAACACAGGAGGGTTGTAAAAGGAGCAGTGATAGAACCAGGATATGAATGAGTGAGTAGATTGTGAAGAAACTCGTATTTTAAAGAGCCTGTTGCTCTGAACCCTTATAATGAGTGGCTTCTATTATGCAGAACTTCGGCATTAGGTGTGAAATAAAATGGCTGTGGTTTAGCTGGAAGCTTGAGTTCGTTCAGTGCACAGCCCAAAGACCAGCATATTAGAGCAGTTCGATTTTTGAATGAGTTAATTCCATGTTTTCATTATAGCTGTGCATTCATTCGTTAGTTCATTTGGCTTAAAATGTCATCATCAGGTTTTTCAGTCGATTCCAGCGGTTGTGTTTATGTCGACAGGTGGTTACCTCAACGATGGATGGAGACATGGAACAAAGGGCAGATGTGGAAGAGGCCATAGGGGAGGAGGGGCTTATGGAAACCACACCCTCAACAGATCTGCCCTTAGATGGGCAGCATCAAGGTGGAGCTGGTGCCATGACAACAGACCCGCCCAAAGCTCTAGAGGATAATGATGATGATGTTGTGCTTGTAGAGGGGCCTCCTGCCCCCTCTCTTGGGGGTGCTGTTCCACCAGCCCCTCAGGACTCCTCCGCACCTGTCGACGTTCTTGCTGCTGCCAAAACCACAGACTGTGTGGAGTCTGCTACCACAGCAACAGCATTCTCCAAGACGCCTGCTCCACCCTCCTCTACAGCTGCTGCGGCAACCGTAACCACGGCACCCAAAAGCCAGAGTGAGCCTATCGTGATAGACGATGAGGAGGATTCAGAGCAAAGAGTATCTTCTTCCCCCTCCTCCTCCTCAGTGGCTCCTGGTCCGGACAGGAATGCTTTAAGTAGTACGGAACCTGACTCTGAGATCAAAATAGCCAGCGTCACAACACTAGGAGGGACATGCTCGTCCGAGGTTGCCTTGGCGACGTCTATGGAACCGTGTGCCCAAGAGGGCATGAGTCTCAAGATCACGAGTGTGACCTCACTGAAGGCGGACGACGTTGCTGCGTCTGGCCTGGGTGAGGAGGAGGTCACGGAGAACGGTCTACAGATCAGCAGTGCGTTCAGCTTGAACCCAGACGCCCAGCAGAACCAGGGACCAGCCGGCAGACCCTCACCCACGTTCAACCCCGGACGCGTGACCTCGGCCGCCCAGCCTGTGCAGAACGGAGAGACGGCCATGCACCAGAGACCCGGTAACTCTTACCACGCCTGCAGCAGGAGGACGCTTCCTCTCTCAATGCTCGCTTTTTGGATCATGAGTTTAGTTTACTGAGCTCTAGTAAAGGCAGTCCATTTATCCCTGCTGGGGGAAACCTCTCAGTTCCTTGTTGGTGGATTGGTTGAATAAAATCAGCTTTGTTTGTTTGTTTGTTTGTTTGTTGTTGTTTAGATGACTAGGATTCAAGTCAAATTTAGATATAAATGTATGAGTTTAGATATACATGTATGAGTTTGTTATACGAGGAACATTTTGATTGTTTATAGGACATTTTTAAAAAATAATAAATGTTCTGTTTATTAGTAGCTGATCCAGTCTTTATATGATTTACTTTCATCACAATGAGATTCATCAGACCATCAAAGGGAAATATGAATCATTTATTCAGAATGTTCATATATTTTAAAGCTGGTATCTATATGCAAATGTAGGTCTTATGAGGACTGAACTGAGCCAATCATTGGAGAGAGTGGGCGGGCAGACGGAATGCTGGAGGGGCTCTAATGTCACCTGGTTGAACTCCTTCGCCAGGCTTTAGCTAACAGTACTCAACCCTCTGCTCTTAAGTGATTGGTTCAGATTAAGTAATGGACAAGTGTCTAGCTGTTCAAAACTTGGATCATTTGAAGTTTCATCACGTTTTAATGGACCACATATCTAGATTAGTTTGCGCTAAAATGCTAATGGAATAATTCAGTAAGGTTAAGCCAGTTCATTGCTGTCTTTCAACTGCGGCTGACAAAATGTTAAGTTGTTGTGTCTATAGAAAACATAGCGGAACCTTTCAGTCAAACTCAAATTTCATTTTTCATCTCAGACTCCTGGATCTCGCAGTCGGCATCTTTCCCACGGAACCAGAAGCAGCCGGGGGTGGACTCTCCCTCTCCCGCTGCGTCTCTTCCCAAGCCGGCGGGTCAGTCGTCCTCGGGGTCCCAGCACCCACCCGCTCCACCGCGGACCATGAAGGTCACCTGCGCCAACTGCAAGAAGCCTTTAAAGAAGGGCCAGACGGCCTACCAGCGCAAAGGCTCCTCCCACTTGTTCTGCTCCACCACCTGCCTGTCCGCCTTCTCCCACAAGCCCACGCCCAAAAAGAGCTGCACCATGTGCAAGAAGTAAGATCGAGTGTGAAACGTTGAGTTGTTCTCGTTCACTTAAGTGAGTGCTGTAATGTATGAACACGCCAAGTGTACTTTTTCTTCAAACCAGGGATATTGCTAGTATGAAAGGAACTATCGTGGCTCAGGTGGACTCGAGCGAATCGTTCCAAGAGTTCTGCAGCACCGGCTGTCTGGCTGCATACGAAAATAAACAGAATCCCCCGAAGAACGTTCTCAAAACCAAGTGCACTGTCTGTGGAAAGCTCACAGAGGTCAGATTTGTAGCAAGTCTCCGTAGTTCTGCTTTGTTTTTCCAATCAAATTTATTCTAATTTTTCATACAAATCTCTCAGGAAGATGTTTCTGTGGCGGTTTAATCCCCTCTAAATTCCGTGTATTCCCATGATGTTCCTGTTTTTTTGTGAAAGCGGGCTTGTGCCATGTCGTGGGAATTCTTCACCATATACTTGGATAAAACAAAATGTCTGCCGTCCTGTGGCTTCACGTTTTGATGACGCACGTATGAACAGCGCCGTGTGTGTGTGTGTGTGTGTGTGTGTGTGTGTGTGTGTGTGTGCGTGTGCGCGAACCTTTCAGATTCGGCACGAGGTGAGCTTCAAGAACGTCACCCACAAGATCTGCAGCGACGCCTGTTTTAACCGCTACCGCATGGCCAACGGGCTCATCATGAACTGTTGTGAGCAGTGCGGGAACTACCTGCCCAGCCGAGCCACGGCCAACCACTTCTTACTCATCGACGGCCAGCAGAAGCGTTTCTGTTGCCAGAACTGTGTCAGGGACTACAAGCAGGTAGAGGCCAGGCTCTCGCGCCCCGCGACCCTCGCGCGTGTCGTCTTCTCCTGAAAAAGCCGCGTATTTAGAGCGTTTTCGTTCTTAAATGTTCAATGTGCCATTTTGTGGAAAGTGCCTACTTGGATCTCTCCAATGAAGTTGTCTCGTGGACATTAAACTTAAAATTGATCGTCATTCCTGCAGCCAGTACTTGTTTTAAATGGTTTAGATGTTTGTTTTAAAAATATATAGTTGTTCATAAAGTTTAGCATTCGTTCTAATTGCTGTATGGCCATTGTTTTGTTTGTGTTCTGCCCAAGGCACATGGGAAGATGACCCAGTGCAGTGGATGTAAGACGATGTGCAGGTCATTCGATGTTACTCACGGCATCGGGCCTAGTGGAACCATGGAACCGTACTGTTCTACGGGCTGTATGACTAAAACCAAAGTTGCAGCTGTTCCACAGAGTGAGTAGAGTGTCGTCGTCCCCCCCGTCCCCCCGCCTCCATCAGCCCACTCCTACTTCCCAGAACATGCACTTCATTGGGGGGTGAGGGTGGGGGGGTATACACCTACCAAACTATGGTCTTTTTGTTCCAGCAGATACAGCTTGAAGTTGAACTGTATGTTTTGAATACTGTCAGGAAAGGGTTTATTATGTTCTTTGAAATCCAGAAGCGTTTTCCTATGTTTGCATATTTCACTAAAATACATTGCAGGTGAAACACAAGTAAATTCAAAATTAGGTTCTCTGTTGAGCTGCTCTCTGAGATTTGAAGGTTCAGAGTTGAAACTTTGATGAAGGGTAAAGACCAAGGCCAGGATTATATCCCATTAAATCAGTCGAAGGCTTTAGCGTATTTTCAGATTTTACGGTAATGTGAAATGCTTTTTAAAGTTTTTTGTTTGTTTAATGTTACTAAAGCTTTGTTAGCAGTGTTCAGAAGTTGGTTGTGTCTTCACGTGTATTTTAGGTGATGTACTTGGACCTCCTGAATGGAGTGTGTGCTCCTGACTGATGGATTTAAAACACAGCTCTGTCTGTCTGGACATCCATTCCAGGGTGTCACTTATAAATAATATAATATATAATTAAATACAAGTAGCTGTGGTTGCTTATCTGAAATGTTTAGGAACCTGGTTTGCTGGGAATGACACCCCCCCCCCCTCTGTTTTTGTAGTGGCTGAACCTAGCTGTCATTTCTGTAAGAGAAACTCTTTACCTCAGTATCAAACCACCCTACCTGAAGGGAAAGTCCTAAACTTCTGCAGCTCGCAGTGTGTGACAAAGTTCCAGGTACACACCCCGCACACCCCTGCATGCGTGAACTGTAGACGTATAGATCTGCATACATGCGCGAACTGAGAATAGACGTGTAGATCTGCATGCTTGCGTGCTGTGTGTGGAACGACGAGTGTTAATTATGCCGTCACAAACGTAAGAACCTGTAAGGTCGTAGTCGGACCCGAGCAGAACTTCACAGAAGCTCCAGCTGTCGTCGGAGAGAGCTGCCAGTTTGAATATCCACACTCGTCATGCTGGGTTTTATTTTTGCAGAGCACCACCACACAGACGTCGGCCAACGGCCAGATCCCCGCGCCGGCCTCCAGCGTGCAGCTGAAGTGTAACTACTGCAGAAGCTCCTTCAGCCTGAAGCCCGAGACCCTGGAGTGGGAGGTGAGCACTGCAGAGCGTTCCAGGAATCTCCTCAGCCATTAAACACCTAGTAGATGTAGAATTACTGTGCAACTTCATCTAGCACCTGTTTCTGAAGGGTTTATTTATTTTCAGGATAAAGTGTACCAGTTTTGCAGTAAAACGTGTTGTGAAGACTATAAGAAGCTGCACTGTATTGTCACCTTCTGTGAGTACTGTCAGGAGGAGAAGACGCTTCATGAGACTGTCAAGTTCTCAGGGGTCAAAAGACCCTTTTGTAGTGAAGGTAATCTTGTCCTTCCCTGGGATGGTTGTTCATTTAAAACAAAAACCCCAGAGCAAAGTGTGTTTCACTTTTGTGGCAACAGATTCGTAAATGAGACACTGAGGAATTGAGGTCGCTTCTGGGTCCTGTTCTGTTTGTCCAGGCTGCAAGCTGTTGTTCAAGCAGGACTTTGCGCGACGCCTGGGTCTGAAGTGCGTTACCTGCAACCACTGCACGCAGATGTGCAAGAAGTCCATCACCAAGCAGATGGATGGCGTCAGCCGAGATTTCTGCAGCGAAACGTGCGCGAAGAAGTTTCACGACTGGTACTACAAGGTCTGCAAGGCTTCTGCTCTCTGCTGTAGCTAACGATCACATCCACCTGAAACATGTTGTCTCACGTACCGTGTCTTCAGCATGTTGGGTATTTCTTAGCGGTCCAGTGATTAGAGCCTAACTGCTGTTCACATTCAGAGCCGTGGTGTTGACTCTTTTTGTAATATGAGGACTGAGCGCTCCGCGGTTTCTGCCTGGTTTCCGAGGCCCGAGATGGAGCTCGTTCAAGTTTTTCTTCAGCATTTTTTGCAGGATGGTTGGAGTCTTTAAGCGTGTGCTTCTCCTGGCTGTCCACTAGGCGGCGCGCTGTGACTGCTGTAAGCTGCAGGGGAGTTTGACAGAGTCTGTGCAGTGGCGAGCAGAGATGAAGCACTTCTGTGACCAACAGTGTCTCCTTCGCTTCTACTGCCAGCAGAACCAGCCCAACATGGTGACACAGAAAGGACCTGAAAACACCTCTTTAGGTACGAGGCTCAGCGAATCCTCTCACACGTCTTACTGCTGGAATATTGGATTGTAACTTGGAGTTTTTATGGGGTGTCTTTTTGTTGTTGTTTGCAAAAATAGGATTTGGAGGACAGACCCAGGCGTCGAAGCTTACGGTGAGCGTTGGAGGCTCTTTTTGTGTTTATGGTTTACTTGTAGTGCATGGAAAATGCTAGAAATGTCTACAGCTGCAGTAAAGGTGACCTGTGCGACTGCCCTCCAGCTGATCAATCAGGGACCCGTGTCGTACGCCGGGGGAGGGATCCTCAAGGACGTGAAGAACAAGGCTGTTCTCTGCAAACCCCTCACCATGACCAAGGCCACCTACTGCAAACCTCACATGCAGAGCAAACCTCTGCAGACAGGTACGGCATCCCAGGTGCACAGGTGAGGAGCTTCGTGTCGTATGCACTGCTGGTTGGGACTAACACTGGTTCTGCATTGTGTCTCCACAGAAGAGGATGGGTTAGAGGGTTTGGTCAAGGAGCTTGTGCCTGTTCCAATCCCCGTTCCTGTTTATGTTCCAGTACCCATGAACCTTTATGCTCAGGCCACACCCACACCTATCGCAATACCTGTACCGGTAAGAGCTTCTCTCTTAACCACTGTCCTGAGTAGGGCTCCCTCTGCTGGTGAAATGTCATCGAACAATTTAATGTTGGTCGTGTATTGGTATCCAACCTTTGGTTCTGACCACATGTTCTGATTGGTTGAAAGGACCCTCACTTTCGTATCCTGGTAACAGCTTGGTTGATTGACCATGCCTGTATCTTTCTGCTGACCCGTTGTTGCTAGGTAACAACATCAGCATCGTTACTCTGTGCTGCTATTAACTACTTTAGCCACTATTAAAAACGTACTTTAAACCATATTTTCAGGGATTTTATTTATTTATTTTGTTTACCTTTTCAAACTATTGTATTGAAGATCTGAGTCTTGGCCAGGTTGTGGCTGCTGGAGTCATGACGATGTGGAGTGCCCCCTGACGTGTGCCCCCCCCCCTGACGTGTGCCCCCTTCCAGGTGCCTGTGCCAGTGTTCTTGCCCACTACGCTGCAGAGTGCTGAGCAGATCGTGAAGACCATCGATGAGCTTAAAGCCAAGATCCCCACAGACCCCCTGGAGGCCGACCTGCTTGCCATGGCGGAGATGATTGCAGAAGATGATAAGAAGCCCGACTGCTCAGGTGTGAAACACACGTCAAATGTTGACGTTTGCAGCACATCCTGTCCTATCAGTATTTTGTTCAACATTTTGCTGGGCAACTTTCGCACTCTTCCAGAATGAAAATTATTATAAAAATTGCCACTGGTGGTGTTAATTCCTCTGTTCTGATGTGTGTCTGGGTACTCACACACACACACCTCGCTGTTTGTTTGGGTATTTTGGGGAGAAATGCCACACACTGGCAAAGCACTTAGAATTCTGTTAAACTGTGTAAATCTTTTCATCTTTCAGATATCAAATGTGAAAAAAATAGTGTAGCTGTGAAAAGAAAGAGGGAGAAAAGTGAGAGTGGTGAGAGCGGCTCGGAGGAGGAGGAGGACGAGGAGGAGGACGAGGAGGAGGAGAAATACGAACCAGAGCTAGATCTGGAGATTGACCTTCCTCTAGGTAAAGCAGCGCATCATGAAGAGTTCAGACGTGTGCCTGTGTTCTGTCCGTCAGGCCTGTGTACTGTCCGGCATAGAAACAGAACAGTATCACTGAACCGTAACCTCAGCCAGAAACTGTACTACACACACACACACAGCAATGTGGTGAAACTGTACTACACACACACACACAGCAATGTGGTGAAACTGTACTACACACACACACACAGCAATGTGGTGAAAC
>JAOXYF010000024.1:1694560-1717385 GCA_028565775.1 Sternarchorhynchus goeldii
GTAGTACAGTAACTGTAACTATTAACACCGTATCCAGTAATGTATCATGTAGTACAGTAACTGTAACTATTAACACCTTATCCAGTAATGTATCATGTAGTACAGTAAATGGCAGGTCATAACCAGACGTCAAAAAACTGTAAAAAAAAAACACACAACGGATAAGGAACAGAACTGATGTTATTAGCAAGTGCATAATAGAACCCAAAAGTAAATAACATACAGTTGGTAATTACAAAAAACAGAACGTTACTTACTGGAATGTTCTTGCACTGAGTGTTGCAAACCATTGACTAAGGTTCACTATTTGTGACACCTGAAAAATAATTTGAAGCATAACTTAATGATTAAAGACTTGTGTTTATACTGTATATGATCAAAGAGGTAACATGAGTAGTTATATACAGCTTCAGTTTCCCCTGCACATGTTCTGATAGACGACAACTGCCTCAGTTGAGAACACATAACACGAACACATAACATAACTGAGCACATAACGTGTGTGTAACGTGTTGGTAGTTCACAGTATAAGTATATAGATGGGTTCATTCCCTGATTTTGTCATTGGAAAGCTATTGCTACTGCGTCTGCTAGCCAGCATTTAAACAGTTAAAATGTGGAACCTGTTCCAGTTACGTTTTACAAAGTCAATTAGCTACACAACGTTTGGCTTGATTGAAATTAATCGATAACCTGTAGGCTGTTTCAGTTTTATGAGCGCTGAGAAAAAAGTTTTCATACTAGAGGTACACTGACAGGCGGAATAACCACAGGGACTGTGCCAGACTTCGTTTTGAAACTGTGTGGTGTCCCATCGTTTGCTGGCCTAATAGCTTGTGTTTGAAACATATCGATAATGGTAGTTTAAATAGAAATCGGTGACATTACGAGTCTGTAGTGAAAAAAATTCCAGTCCTACCAACTCGAGGCACCAGACCTTGGTTAACCAGACTGTGAAATGGTTAAAGATGATACTGGTGTAAACCTAGCTAAAAGCATACCTTAGACTGGAGATGCCCAACAGATATTTAAAGTAATGTCCAGAGGCCATTTGGTGTCATAGTTTGAGTGCGCTGGACAGCATACCACGCGTTGAGCTCGCGAGGCAGTAGGGGCCCTCGCCTCTCCCCCCGTTGCCAACACTCCTGGCAGCTGAGTCTGCTCACCAACCTCTTTAGAAGCCAAAATATTCATGCGCAAACGTCTGCACACGTGGACCAGGGACCAAACAACTACAAGGAAAGTAAGATTTTCGATGCGGACTGGCTGTGGAGACGCGGGCTCGCGAAACGCAGCTGTCTCTCGTCACCGGCCACATCGCGTGGACATGCATGAGTGAATTTGGCATGTCATCATCCAGCACAAGCGCACGCCACGCCCCTGGCAGCTTCAACAGATCATCACTTAACTACACGGTCACTACGTTTGGCAAAGTCGTACAAATACTTTATGTGGGCCTAGTGGTTTCAGTTTATTTTAAGTTGTGAGAGTTGTGATACAATTCAAATCAACATTCAACATTGTTGTCAGTTTCACCGGTACCTTTATTGTAGTTATAGTTCTGATATATTTATTTGCATGATAACTGGCCTCAAACATCTATAGTTTGTACAGGGGAAGCCTGCTTCCAGTAGGTTATTGTTGAAAAGGAATCACTCTCCAAAAATAGCGCGGGAGCGCGCCGCCCTCCTTCGAATTTCGGAGGCGAGAACTTTTATATTCAAAGTTATATAAAATGAAAATACTCACACAGCTATTGTGTAAGGAATTTATTAAGGTATTGATCATACATTACAATAATACAAAATTGTACGATTGTGGCTCAAACTTAGCCAAACATATGTCGTGGGAACACTGAACTACTTGTTTGTCAGTCTATTATATACAAACATTTTCCAGCATTTTCGAAAGAAAACGTACTCCAAACATTCAGCAGTGGGAAAAAAGAGTGATCGAAAAGCAAAGCTCTGAATAACGCATCCTGTTCGTAAAAGCGCTAACACCTGTCTACAGGTGGCATCTATCGGGGCGCCATTTTCTGAGTATGGTTTAAACTTCGGAGCGTTCACGGCAGTTTCAGCACGTTATCCCTGATCACGTTAAAAAAGATTGGCAAGTTTCAGAACCTATAAAAAAAAGACCCATTTAAATACTCATATATACAACATTTAGATACAGCTGTATCACAATCACATCTCATGATCAGTTGGCCGATGTTTTGTTTTCAAAAAATGTATTAAAGCGTTTATTAAAAGTCAAAATGCGAGGCATGTCAAAATCCCTTACGTATATGAAACGCGACGAGATCATCTTCCTATAATGAGATACCTTTGCAACTGAAGCACTAAATAACTCACCAGTTTTCTACAAATGCAAAAGATTAAAGCTTCCAGTCAAAGCGAAAAAAACATCTTAAAGCAGGTAAATAACCACAACATCTCCTCACCTTTCTAGTAATGACAAAATAAAAACCGTGTAAATCAGTTAGCACTCAAATAGGTCTGTTCAATTACACTTCGTTCAAGACCAAAGTCAGCATGCGTCAACTTCATCTGCATTCGTTGACCACTAGGTGTCGCATTTGTTCCTGTTTTCCCCAAACAAGAGTACGTGAGACTGCACTGATTGCAGGGAAAAGAAGAGAAAAAAGATAACTTTTATAATTACAAAAACTGTTCAGATGTATGGCCAAAGCAATGTATTTCATCACACGTGCCAGGAATACTACATCGGTATGAATTAATGTTCTTTTGTGTTCTACACAAAAATGGATTGAACATTAAAATATCCCCTGTACTCTTGGAAGGATTTGCGCTGACTCTTATGCAGATTTGTTAGAGGAATCTGAAGCTGGTGACAGGAGCATATCGTTCTTTCGGTTCTGTAAGAAAGCTTTGTCCTTAGACGTGTGATCTGGGTGGGAGTATGACTGCTTGGTTTGGGATCTATCAGAGCATCTCATCAATGCCTTAACGATCAAGTACGCCATCTCTGCCACATTAAGGACGATACAGATGGCAGAAGACGCCACCATGAAAATGGTAAAGATCGTCTTCTCTGTCGGTCTCGAGATGAAGCAGTCAACTGTATTAGGGCAGGGCCACTGACTACACTTAACGAGACGCGGCATCTGGAAGCCGCTGTAGATGTAGTAGAGAGCGTACATGAACCCCCCTTCGAAGATGAGACGGAAGAACAGGCTGCACGTGTAGGTCCACCACAGCGGGCCGGTGATGGGCAAACGTTTTTTTTTCAGACTCTCCAGGTCGTCCCCGTTGGGTTTGTCACCACTGTTAGCGATGAGGCCTCTCTTGACACCACGCTTGCGATACGAGACGTGCATGGCCACGAGCAGTGCCGGCGTCGACACGAATATGAGCTGCAGACACCACAGCCGGATGTGCGAGACCGGGAAGAAATGGTCGTAGCAGACGTTTTTGCAGCCCGGCTGCTGAGTGTTGCAGGTGAAGTCCGACTGCTCGTCGCCCCAGACACTCTCAGCAGCGAGAACCAGGATGGTGATGCGGAAGATGAAGAGGACAGAGAGCCAGACCTTCCCCAGGCTGGTGGAGTGTTTGTTTACTCCCCCCAGCTGCGCGTAGAGAGCTCCCCAGCTCATCCTGCTTACTGTTGAGCAAAACACCTACACGTTAAAGGAAACAAACAAACAAACAAACCAGAAAGAAAAATAAAGAGTAAAGTAGACCGAACGGACTGGCACTTACCACACCTGAACGTAAAATACCTGTTAACTAGTCTGGGCAACTTTTCTAGGAACTTGTCAAAAAAATTCTTTGTGCAACTACTATAGTTGTATATATAGTATATATATAATTATTTTTCTCGCTTTTTTGTTTACCACAGTACTTAGCAAGTAATGGATTCATGAACATTAACTAGTATGTGTAAGTATTATATTACACGAGATAACCAACATTTGTAAATGTTGTCCTTGTTTTAGCCGACCGTATTTTCAGCAAGACTTTAGACAAACGACAGAACTGGAAAAATAAAGTTGGTTTTGTAATCTGTAATCGCTAAAACAAATTATACAAGATTGTTTAATTATGAATGATTCTGCTGCCCATAAAAGGCGATTCTCTGATTATATCATAGAAAAGCAAAAAGATGAAGCTGGTGTAGAATATACAATCAAGAGTAAAAACTGTCACTGTCCAAACTGACGTGACTTTACCGTGTCGAAAAAATGTAAGTACTGCAAACTCCTTTAAAAAAATCTCAGCTTACTTACCGGATAGGACTCATGCAGGACTTTCAGTTCAGTTTACTTCATTATACTTGGCCATAAATCATGAATTAAAAGGCAAATGGTGGCCTGTGCAAGTCGTTTCTCTATAGGTGAAATGGCCTGAGATGGAGGAGTTTGGGCTTCTTTAGAGAGTCTTCGGCGGGTGCACCTGTCATCCAGGGCGTGGTTACAATGATCATTGGACGCTTCTGAATAAATAGGTGTGGACTGAACTACACACTTTTCAGGCTTGCATAATACAGTAGAAAACTTTATATACATTTGTTAGACTCGCTCAAAATATTCGAATTACTAATATATTTAGCGAGAATCTTTGACTCTATTACATCGTTGACTTTATTAAATAAGGTAAATACAACAGCAAGGCGTGTATATTTACGGCAGCCTTGTTAAATATAAGTTAGGACTTTCTCAAACGGACTGGTTTCCAAATTGACTTCATCCCACGCAGTCACTCCTGCAGATATACAGTAGATCCATGCTGTTCTTTGGAGATTTTATACGAATGCATTAATGTAATTTGGACCTACTGGTTCCGCAGAGAAATTCACCGTAAAAGGTCTAAGGGAATTACTGAGATTTAAAGTTGTTTTTGGTAAACATCTGCTTGGAGATCTGTGTCACCTACACATAAATCTTTTTGTCAATTCCCAAAGAACACATAATAATGTAGTTCTAAAACAAAAATACAAAGAACTTAAGACCGCAAGATATCCACGTACGTTGCATTAGATGCCTCGCTAGGTGGACGCTAACGTGATCGTCATCGACGGCGAGCAAGTTCTCGTCAGTGAATAACCTAGAAATAACCGATATTAATGGGGACTTCACCTTATTTCACATCTGATACCTTCTAAGTAGTTATTAGTTCATTTCTGGTCACCTCAGACAGTCCTATTACTTACATAGTGTTAAAATCAGTTAAAAGTTAAATCAGATCGGTCTGTTCGCAGACGTGGAAAGATGTAGGAATTAAAGGTGGAGTGGGTAATGTATTGTAAATGCATGTTTGAAATATTTACATTTCGACTGCAATAAATAAACCAAATGCACTGATAAAAAGGTGTTAGCAGCAGAACTGTAAAACAAATGTCCAATTACTATGATTTGAGTTTACCTGACTACCCGAGCTAGGTTAAACCGGGGTAGCTAAGCTAACTTGGTTTCTGCCGAAACAGTTGCTGTAACTATGATGGATTCACTTAACATTCAAAACAAGCTTTCAAAACTGATTCTGCCTCTGTGGTGTCGCAAAACATGTTGGTGTCTTAGCTCTGCTGAATATCTAAGTGTAGTTAGCCGTTATTACATCAAACGCCTCGGATCACGGAGCACAAAACGAGCCACCAGCGACCGTAACGAAAACACACCAGCAGCAAAGGCTCCTGAAGCAGAGGTTGTTTACTCTGAGATTAACCACGCAAAAACCGCATTATCCCTCATCCAGCAACCACAAACTACGAACCAAGAAAAACACCATGGACTAAATCACACTGGGAACATATCGGCCTTTACGAAAAGCAAACAGGTCTTTAAATTTTATTATCTTAATTTTCTTAAAACATATTCTTCGAGAAAATTACCACTGTTTCATCAGTGACCGTACATAGTGTGATAAAGCATGTGGTCAGTGGTGGGAGGAGATGGTGCTGCAGTAGTCTTCGCCTCAACTGATAGGAGAATCACATGGCAGCCACAAGTGAACAGTGTAAACTAGAGATAACGGAGGGTTACCTTGACATACCATTACGATGAGTCAAGTTCACCATGGTTTATGGGCTGCAGTAACACTTTACCAACCGATCCCAATTCACGTTCATTTTCTATTTAATTGTCAGCATAATTACAAAAATGTTCTGCGCTTTTAAACGAATTGTAATTAAACTGTAATATTCTTCGAGTCTTGGAGTCAGTTTCCATCCATAATTCAAATGTCACTAGACCTGTCAAATGAATTTAATCACTACATATGTGAAGTAATATTTTACGACTGAAAATCCTGTAGCTACATAACTCCTCAGTGTCAGAATGCCACTCCTGAGAACTCCTCAGTGTCCCCCAACACACAGCCGCAATTCTGACTCCTCTCCATACTCCTGCAGCGCACTCCAGCCCACTCCATACTCCTGCAGCTGTGCATTGAGGCATTTATTTTTTAAGTCTAGCCAGGTTCATCAGCAACTGGTCCCTCCTCTCTCTCCTGGCAGAAAGGTTCTCCTGGTCACTGGGGATGAGTTCACTGATTTCCTAAATGGGCAAGAAATGGAAGGTTAACTTTTCTCCATTGGTTTCCTAAGAGAATTAAAACAAATGAATAAAAACCCTGTGCTGCACACAACTAAAATGCACATACTTCATTGATTCTAGCTGCCGCCTCTCCATCAAACTCAGGCACAGGCCCGAAACTTGCCAGGACTCTCTTCATGCCTGTCCGGTATCGTGTGAGATAGTCTTCAAGACCTGAAGGCACAGAGCACATAGGTTTAAACTGTTATGAACCTGTTATAACTAATAATGAGATCTCATACAGTGTTCTACTGCTGAGGTGAGAGGTTTTGATGTTCTTGTGAAGCTAAAATGCTTTCTTGACCAGCTAGAACCAGCGATGCTGCAGTATCAATGTCATTACTTCACAATTCAGATGGCACTGCTCTTATTCAAAGTGAAGCATTTAGGGCCAGTTTTCCAGACTAAGACTAGTCTTAAGCCTAAAACTAAAATACTCTCCATGGTGAATATGCACCAACAGTGTAGTCCAAGGCTCAGCTTCACCATCCGACAGCACTGGGTTCCTTAGCATGGTTTTCTCCTCCAGCCTCACGGAGTCTTGAAGTGCCACTACAGTGGTTAACCATCTAATCATGAATGGATTTTTTTGAAAATCTCTTATTGTCAAAAACAGATCTGTTGAAATTGGACTCCAGGCATGAAGTCAGCAGTTCTTTTGTAGGCATCAAAAGTGAGCGTTGTTTTCACGATGCCTTACGGTGGAGTGTGCAGGGGGAGAAAGGCACTTTCACACAACCTTCTGAAATTCACCACGAACACGAAGCTTCCTTAACACACACTCACTCTCTGCTTCTCCCCCTTTCACACACAGACATTTATCAACACACGAGTCGTGTGAGGAACACAGCAATGATAGCAGTCTTGGCTTGCAACAGGCCTCTTGCTGGCCTGAGGGCACCTAACCCGAAAAACACACCACAGGAGCAAACACAACTACAAACAGTGTCTCTAAAAGTGGAGACAATCTAAACACGCTGACATTTTTTCTGGGTCTCGTCCTGAGACGGGTCTAGCCATCCCAAACACACGGACACATAAAGAATTTGCTCAATGTGACATTTCAGTGTACAAATGTAAACTGGCGTGCCTTCAGGTGCGTTGAGATGCATGGTTTCAACAGGTCCAATGAAAGCATAACGCATGCCCAGCCCCTCTGACATCACCAGATCAATGTCCTTTACTGAGATGATGCCATCCTGAAGAGACAGAGATACAAAAACTCAGTCAGGATATAACCTTTAACGAAAGAAAAAAGAAATATAGCAGAAAGTGTACAAATTGTTCAGTAGTGAGCTAATTTAGTGATTTCCCATTTCAGGTACTACCCTTTCCTTTCAGGGTAGCAGAAGACCACTAAATTAGCTCCCACTGTATTGGGTTCCCTCATCATCTAACTCAGTGCCCTGGGAACAACGGGCTGGTGAGGGGGCAGCGTGGCAGTGCCAGGCTCTGGGCCCACTCTGCACTCACATTACCACAGATACCCTCTGCCCGACCAGCCTGAAATCAAAGCCAGGACGCGGACCTGTTCGAAGGTGGGGGGGTGAGGAGGGGGACAGGGTAGGCTTTGTTTGTGTCCCGATGAGCAACAACGAGTCTGTTATCCGGGCGATGGATTGCCAGCGGGAGTCGTGAGAAGAGGCCTTTCCTGTGGGGTAATCACCGGAGGCAGCCCACACCATTCTCAGCCACTCCGCTTTCGACCACTGGCTCACTCTCAGCGGCCCTACCTGAACTCAACAGCGCAGGTGTGTGTGTGTGTGTGTGTGTGTGTGTGTGTCTGAGCTGTATGTCGAAAATGTGAGTGTATGGGTGAATGTTTTACTTAATGACATCACAGTGATGCCAATGAAGCTTACTTACAGCAAATAACTATTACACTGAATTAAACTACAGTCCCCAAAGCACAGCAAAGCTTAATGAAAAAAACTCACAGATGAAAATAAGTGATAATATCTGTGGTACAAAAACAGCAAAATAAATCATAAAATATAAAAAGACTCAGGTCAGCCCTTAAAGACACACTAGAGCCATTGAAGCAGCACCGTCTGAAGCTGCAAATCTGTGTGGAACATTGTAATTTAAAAAAAAAAAACCCTAGTGGAGCCGTCTGCCATAACACCAGGCCAAACCAGTTTGCCAACATTCAATCAAAACTATTTATGTCCGTGTGTGTGTGGTGTGTGTGTGGTGTGTGTTTTCTCTGCTTTAGAGGTATCCGCCACTTTAAAGAACTTCTAGACAACAGTTAGGCAGCAGTTATTTGACTCAGGTGTTTGGACAAACATTTGTGAGTGATGAGTATAAATAAGCCAGTGCTTCGTTTTTGCTAATTTTGCACTGTGCGTCGGTGATGTCCACTGTGCGTCGGTGATGTCCACTGTGTGTCGGTGATGTCCACTGGAGCATCTGACATAATTAATGTTTGTTACAAAATCCTTTTTTGCATGAGTCTGTGTAACACTGTTCATTACAAACAGAAAAGCTAAAGATAATAATTCTCACAACCTTGAAGAGACATTTTAGCATGTTTATCAACACGGCCCAACATCTTGGTGTGTGATTGGCCCAGTCCTGCAGGGCCTCAGGGAGCAGAATCCACTCTACCTCACACCCAGGGTAGCCAGCACACAGAGCATTAGTATCTCAGTGGTTAAAGCACTGTATTAGTAATCAGAAGGTTTGCTGGTTCAAGCCCCACCTCTGCCACCTCACCATCAATTGCTCAAGATGTAGTCTGTCATAATTGTAAGTTTTGGATAAAAGCCTCTGCCAAATGCCGTAAACGTGAAGATGGAGGGGAGGAGTGCTACACCAAGCTGGAAGTCACAGTTAAAAGCATCTTTATAAATGAAGACAGCAGTGACATCAACATCTCAATCTCCACTGTCTATATTTCAACACAAATGAAATATCAAACAAAATAACCTGATTCCCAAAGACACACATCATCATTTACAGTTACATAACAGAATGGCAATGCAAAGAGTAACAAAAGACTACACACTCCGAGATACGCACAAGTTACCATACACTTTATCTTTCCTGGAAACCTGGAGAAGACCACAGAAAGAGTGCACAGAAAGAGGCCTCAGTCCAAATCTGAACGTCTAAATGGAGCTGCTGGCATTTAGATGTATGCTCATGTTTCAACAGGTTTATGCCAAATGATCTTGGGCTTATCACTGCAGACAAAGCTACTAATTCCTAAACATCAAATGACAAGAGGAAAAATGGTCTTTGAGGAAAAAAGGCTTACAAAAACCTTCATCCTCCATCTAAATGTGACCACATGAGACTATTAAACTATTAAAATTATTGTATTCAAGGATAAGTACAAGGAGTAAGGATAAGTATCTCTGCTTGGAGTGGCAACCGAGAGTTGAGGCATTTCCACTAACTCCAGAGACGAGAGCTAAAACACGAGGAACAACACTTACGACACGACAAAGAAAAGACAGGTTTTACCTCTGCCACTTGCTTTCCTAATGAAGATTAAGCTGTCTTTACTGAAAAAGTATAGTCACTGCATGCCCAGGAAGATAATTTGGCATAATCACAAGGAAACATTAGCATGTGTTTAAATGTCAGGAGCTCCAGATAAAGACTTTTTTCACTCACTGTCAGCCAGAACTAGTTAAGCAAGCTATGAAGAGTTCAGAGTGCAGAACACTGAAGGAACCCGGTGCATTTACTCTAAAAATGTGTGTGAAGGAAAAAAAAAGCAGAAAGAAAAGAACTGAATCTGTAGTCAGAACAATGATTCATCCGTAATGCTGAGCAACTTCGACTCTGAAAGGTGATCTCAAAAACATCTAAAAAGTTCTCAAAGAAAGAATTCACCGTTCATGTGAATGCTAATCATTTTTAAGCTATTGCAAGTTAAGCTATTGACAGATTCTCTGATCCATTTATATCAAAATGGAACTTAAAATACTGCAAATACCAAAACTGTTTTTCAAAAAACAACTTTTTAGCTCCTCGCTGTAGGGTAATGTTTTATGATGGTGCTGTACCAGTAACATGCAAAAACCCTAAATCCTAAACGAAACCCTAAAGCTCCTAAATCGATGTCTCCTGCTTGCGCACACACTCACTCAGTACACTCGCATGGGCCCGTTACAGGAGCCTGAGAGTGGGCGGCGGTTCTCATGCATATTGTGAAATATAATCCTGCTGGCGCCACATCTCACTTTAGAACTTTCAGTGGACTTGTTAGTCACCCCAGACACTCACAGTTCAATTCAGCACTGCAGAATTCAATCTGGTTCAAATAATCTGTACGTGTAAAGTAAGTCTTGAAGGTTATATTTAAACCCGGCATGAAGCTCTTTTAAGAAGACAGGTTGCAAAGCAGTGGTCCTTTCTGGATGCTGGTGTCCTGTGGAGGAGGACAGCCAGAGATACACTTTCTGCTCTGGACTGTGGAATGAACCCAGGGGACGTGAACTGTTGGACTGAATTGTTTCACACTGTTCAGCGTTCATCTGATACACTGAAACACAGGTGTATTTGCCTGCCATGGGACAAAATGTTCTGAGAAGCACAAAAAAGCAGAGACTGTCTGGCAAATCTCACAAGAGAAAGAGAGGAAAAAGACACTTTGTTTTCCGTCATCTCTCACTGTAGGATGATATGCTTGTGAGCTTTTCCACAAACACAAGAGAGTCTGTCTTTACTACAGTCTTACTGTTTCTCTTCCTGATGAACAAAAGCCCAAGATTGCAGTCATTACTGTTTTCTTCTCTCTGCCCAGCAAAACCACAACAGGCAAAGCGAGTCCTGTTCATTTATATTGTACCTTTAACACACTGAGGCAATTCACATGGTTTGGACCTGTTATGTACACATGTTCAATTATAGGACAGTATTGTCAATCACATTATGAATGCAGTGTGAATCACATTCTGTACAAAACCACCAGGGCCATTAAGAAAATAGTACAGAATGTTGGACTTTTAACTAAAATTCTCATTTATACTTTAGCTGCAGTTGATATAACCCACTGACAAGATGTTCCTTTGGGGACCAGTGATCGTTGTGATTCGACTTACTTTAACCAGTCTCCAGCACTCTGCTATGATGGCATACTGGACACGATTTAGTGCAAACCCATCGATCTCCTTCATAAGACGGACAGGTGCCTGGCCCACCTCAGCCATCAGGTCATATGCCATGTCCATGACCACAGGAAGGGTCTCTGGGTGGGGAACCAGCTCCACCAGGCGTACGTAGTACGGAGGGTTTACCTGGAAAGAAGGACAGACGCATCTCAGTGTTTCCATGCACTACAGATAAGATGTCAGTGCCTGCCGCACCTCTGCTGCTCTGAAGGTCCTTTTGTTTCAATGAGCCCAAATGTTTGGTAGTGGGGGTTAACAATTAACCCAGAGCACTGATCACTTTGAGAAGATCTGGAGGGCACTGCACTAGTCAGTGGTACAGAAAGACCTCCCTGCTTGTGTGACAGGAGAGCCGTTTCTGTTCCAAGGGGATTTAGTTAATGGAGTCAAAGTCCAAACTCTTATTTCCGTGACCATACATTTCCTGGTCTTGGTTTAAATTGTCCGTTTTCTTACCATGTAGTTTCCTCTCAAAGTGGCTACTAAATAAAGATGAACTAAGCAGTGCGTGAAAATGCCTTCAAACAGATGGAGAAGATGTTTTAAATGCACTTTTTGGAAACTATTCCAGATGTCATCTAAGGCATAAGATTTAGTTCATCACTATACGTAAACATCTGAAAGGAGCACTGGCAGTGAATGATGATGTTTGAGGTCTTATTTATGCTGCGTGAGACCAACACTAGTGAACAGCAGTGGTCACAGTAGTAGTCACGTGTAAGTGAACAGCAGTAGTCACGTGTAAGCGAACAGCAGTAGTCACGTGTAAGTGAACAGCAGTAGTCACGTGTAAGTGAACAGCAGTAGTCACGTGTAAGCGAACAGCAGTAGTCACGTGTAAGTGAACAGCAGTAGTCACGTGTAAGTGAACAGCAGTAGTCACGTGTAAGCGAACAGCAGTAGTCACGTGTAAGCGAACAGCAGTAGTCACGTGTAAGTGAACAGCAGTAGTCACGTGGAAGCATCACTGACCGGGTGAGATATGACACAGCGGGTGCGGTTCTGGACCCGTGAGAAGACGCTGCTGGGCATCAGACAAGAGGTGGAGCTACTTAGGACGACGCCCTCACCCACATGATTTTCCAATGCCTGGAAGACAGTCTGCTTGGCCTCCAGATCCTCATACACACACTCCTGTCAAGCGAAACCACATATAGACTGGGGCAACTAAAGTCTCAACAAAGTAATGTGAATAGAAAAAAGAAAAACTAACATAGCTACTGAATGATAAGCAAATGACTTTGTGTTGAGGCTTTATACACTTGGACAACACCAACAACTTCCAACCGCTACAACCAAGCACGTTTAATAAGACTTACCAATATAACTCACAATCATTCACTGGTTAAATCATGGCATATATGTTAGCTGTGTGTGCACTGGCTTTCCAGCCTTATTTCTGACAATATATTTCATAATTAAAGACATTAGCCTGTAAAATCACACAGGTAAACATGTTTATCTGAAAAAGAGGAATTTCCATCTGTACATTCTCAAAGACATTCCTTCCTATCCTATTATGTCCCCCTAATTATCAGGTAATTTTCACAGTAATCCATTAATAAGCACCGTTACAAGGTCAAAACCAGAAAAACCTTCTCTCTCTCCCTCTCCCCCTCTCTTGTAAATCTCTTGTAAATGTTAAATGTTAATCATCATACTTCACAATCCAGAAAGGGAAAATATCTCACTAATAATGTAAGTGACTCACACAATCATACAAAACGCCTAGCGGGGAAAATGAAATGCAAAGAACATTTCCCCCCTCAGATGAACATTATTTTATTCATATTTTAAGTAAAGAAAGCAGAAAAAAACCAACAAGGCCCTTGGGAGGAGACGAGCACAAACACTCATGAAGAATCCTGTGGGTTATTAAAACCAAAAGACATTACAGAATAAAAGAAGAAAAATGACAGTCGACAGCTGACGTGTGCCAATATAAACACTCGTTTTATGCTTTTCCTCAGTGAGGAGGCTTTAGTCTTATGTTCAGCATACTATAATAACACTAAGAAATGGAGTCCTAACACTAAGTGATGGACTTGTTCAAGTAGAGCAGCCAAACTCACATGGGTGCTGACATGGAATATTCCTGAAAACTTAATCATAAAACCAAGCACTTCTCCATGTTGAGCTTCACAGGAAACAAAACGTATTTTCCACTGACAATAATCCCATGATATGGTGCAGACCACTCAAGGTCATGTTTTGCCATGTAAGCAGCGACCCTGTTTTTACCTCAGCTCCTCTCTGTACTCTCAGATCCACTGTTAGCCTGAATGACAAACAATGGTAGTGCAGAAAATTTGTATTCGAGTTCAAATATATCAGAGAAAACCTACTTCAAACGGAGTACAACTACACAAGAAATCAGGATCTTGAAAACTTTCTTAGAGCAATAAAGTACATCATTAATTTGCTGTCTGAGGCTGAGGATTTAAGATGTAGTTCGGGTCTAATTTGTGCCAATACTACACCTGAACAAAAATTGCGCCCTCTAGTGCTTGTTGTAGGTCATCATGCCAGCTGAGAAGGGCCAGCTGCTCTGAAGCACTGAGCTTTCCTCTGAGCATCTGTGCTTCCTGAAGCTCCTCTATTTGCTTCCTGATCAAACACAAACATGATTACAAGCCCAGTTACATGAATCACAAATTCCAATATTTAATTCTGCAATTATTATTTAAAATGTCTCTGTACAGATACAGACTGTTTTAAGGTACACTGCTACATGAAACATTGACCAATATGACAATATCTGTGCATGTGTGTTTTGTAAAGATATATCTACACTTCATACACTGCACAGCTAATTTAAACCTGTTAAATACTTTTTACATGGCAAAAAGTCCCAGCACGCCATCTGCTGGAAGAAAATTCAGTTTAAATTCAGTGGACAGAAGAAGACCCAGTTCAGTCATGTTGACAAAGGGACCCAGTGTGTAAAAGGCCATTTGTAAGCACGCTGTTGACGGGCAGGATAAGCTAGAGTTAATGGATGTCTCAGACATGGTAGTTCAGTTACGGCATAAACTTATTTTGCAATGACTAAGTCACTCGTGAAACATGATTTTTAGACGAATCCAAGAGTATTAGGCAATAAATAAAGAACAAAATTAAATGAAATACCTGGAGGTGACTGACAATTTCCATATTCACCACGTCACTCTAATCTGTCTCCCTTAAGGGTGTTTGTGTGTTTTGACTTTCAACTGAAAATCAGTTATGTACCACTAAATCACAAACATAAGTTTAAGCAGTGGGTCCCAATAGCGCTCCTGGGAGCAATGTTTGGATAATATTTCCCAGTTTCTCACAGACCTGATCTCTGTGATGGCTCTAGATGCTTGTCCAGGCTGGTTGTCATAGATCCTAACCTTGTATCCACCACTCAGGAACACCATAGCCCAGGAACGCCCAATCAGACCACTGACAGAGGAAAAACAGCTTGAAGTCTTAATGAAATAAACCAGTTTGTTAACACTGGAAGGTAATTGTCAATTATTTGGATGGAGTTGAAAGCAGAGATAAGCTTGAGGCTAGGGTTAAGAAGCCGTGTGAGTTCGCTCTGAGCTAGTTTGTTAGTTGTCTGTCAAGACATGTAAACGATCCTAAAAGCGAGAGTTGCGAGTGGGAAATCTACGTTATACGTGATTAGCTGCTGGTGGTCCAAATGAAATGACTATAAAATATCTACACGTATCAAAGGTCAGTGAATTCAGAAAACACTGAACAGGAACTGAGTTTTAAGCCTGAACATAACGGCTCTATTCTAACCGTTAACATTAACATAACAGTTTACCCAGCTAGCTAGAATAATTAAATGACATAAATATGCTCACCTTCCTACAACTGTAATTATTTTTCCTTTAGGTGAAGCCATTATGTTGCTCAGATCAACCTAAAAATTACTTGCAAATAATATCTATCTTGCTATCGAACCCCAGTGCCAGTCCAGCTCGTGCTAAGTCATGCGCACCAGCGACGGGGCTCGTGCCCTTACGGAAGCCCGGACACACCAAATGAGTTTAGGATTGCTTTTTGGTACGGTTCACTTTAATTCGGAGTTATCGTTCGCAGAAAATTGTTTTCATGAAATTGTAGGCCAAGTGTTTTTAAAAGAAAACCATTTATATCTTAGGAGATGAATAATTATATTAGTTGGGTAAAGGGAAATCGGGTAAAGTAAGTCTTGACTGTATCCTAGCAACGGTGGTGTATACGCAACGAAGCCTCAGGATTTTATGAGCGCACACAAGGTAGCTAGTACAGCTATTTATCTACTTGATACAGACATCTCCGCTCAAAACGTTTTCATAGAAATGCTAAAAAGTCGACACTGCCTTCTGTTTTAATTTTACTGTTAAAAGCAGCAGTCATGTTTAAAAAGTAATGTTAGCTAAAACAGCTATTGTAGCTAGCTTAATTGCTCAGTGAGCTAAGTTTTATTTACGCGCTAAGCGAGCTAGTTAGACAACGTGCTTTGTCTCTTAGCTGGATATGTAGTGTTAGCTACACAGCTAGCAATAACCACTGACTGTTTTTTTCACGACTGGTCAGGACTCTTCTTACTAGCCAGCTAGCTAGTTAAGCAAGGTTTCAAAACTGGCTAACCTAACCTAGACAGATGTTTAGCTAACATCTGTTGAATGTATTGCTGGTTTGGGTTTCATATAGTATTTGACTCTGTAGATAAATCGATGATGGAGAACATTCATCTTGCCGCAGAAGATGAAGATGACCTGTACACAGGTTACAACGACTACCATCCAACTTTCGACTCAGAGGTGTGTGTAACACATGTAGTATGCAGGAACTCAATAAACCCTTTATTTGATTGATCACAGTACATTTTCTTGCAGGAGCTTGACAATGATGTTGGATTTCAGCAAGCTGTCAGAACCAGTCATGGCAGACGACCTCCAGTAAGTTTAATTAACCATAATTAATTACTGAAATATAGTACACAGAACAATACACAACACCCATCCAGGTGCACACAGTGAAGTCACCTCTTAGCATCCCAGAGATGCATCCAGGATCCTTAGAGAAAAGGCTCTGTCATGTGATGTTTATGACCGATTGTCTCTACATATGCAGTCCATGTTAGGGGAAGAAGTCTTTTATTTATCATATTAATTATGTATGTTTTGTTATCAGTAGTCAACTTTATAGACTAATCTTTGAAGGAGGCTTTTCATACACTTGTAGTACTGATGCATGACAGAGAGATCTGCCTGTGACAGGAAAGATTTATTAGAAAAATGTGGAATACAAATAGTTTAGGATACACATTCAGTAGTCTCTCTTTTTTTTTCTTTAGATGACTGCAAAGTTGCCAGGCACATCAATTGGAGGAAGACCCACAGGGACTGCTTTTGGTGTAAGCAGTGCAGTATTTTTCCTGGTCATTTTAACAAATAAGCACTTTATCTATCAGAGAGAGAGAGAGATAGGCAAAAGTACAGTATCTTAGCATGTTTGCTGTCTCAAAAACTCAGGAAGAGAGCAGTCAGAGCAGGCTTGGTGGTCGACTCCGAAAGGTGAGCAGATGTGTTTGGTTTGGGCCTGTTGGATAGCAGACAAAAAAAACACATGGAAAAGAAGATGAATTACTTCCACTAAATAAGCATCTAAAACGACTTCAGTTCTCAGGGTGCCCGAGTGGATTTTGCCCATTCTGAAATGTAACTGACACATGCAATGATGTTCTTAATATGGTGTTCTTTAGTCACGGGTGCCTGTGGCAGCAGGAAGGCCTACAACTGGAGCTGTGCAGGTAGGAACACAACACCAAAGGGTGTCCTCTCACCTTACATGAGTAAACTGTGAATATATTTGCTCTTCATTTTGATAACAAGACATTGAAGTATATGAGCTAATGAAGATGCATTTACTTGTTTGTTTGTTTGTTTGTTTGTTTGTTGAGTGAAGGAGGGCGCTGCTCGTCCTATGACTGCGGTGCGAGCAGCAGGTTATTCCTCTACTTTCACCAGAGGTAAATGTGTATGACTCATCCTTCCACACATGTAACTGAGATTAGATTAGTATCATTTTCAATCATTTTCATATGTGTCAGGTATGCAGTTGCTGGTTGAACTTTAAAAGACATTTTTTACTTCATCTTTTTTTCCCCCACAACACCCAGGTTCAACCTTTGATCCACTTGGCCAGTCCAAAGGCCCGGCTCCTCCATTAGAATCAAAAAGTGAAGACACGTATGTTCCCCGTTTCTTTTTCGATGTCCAGTGCACACGGAACTGCCACAGTCGTTGTATTTTTATACACCACACATTCACAGCTGTTTGTAATTTATCAAACTTTTCAGTCTTTCATATATTCTTTCATATATTCTGTCCTGTGCTTCAGTCCTGAAGAAAAGATTAAGATCTTGGAAAAGAAGGTGAATGATTTGATTGAGGAAAGCTGTTTAGCCCACGCCAACGCAGATCTTCAGCTGGTGGGTCCGACTCTGCTGTCACCTCTGTAAACGGAAAGCAGTGCCTGGATTAGACTTCACTTCCTCACTGTCTACTGTGAGAGCAGAGGTGATCATCACAGTCACAGCGGTGTGAATAACTCTGTCCTTTTATGCATTATTTCATACAGGCTCTAGAAAAAGCCAAAGAAGCTGGCAGGAAAGAAAGGGCCTTGGTGAGACAAAGGGAACAGACTGGTACTGCAGACCATATTAACCTGGACCTGACCTACTCTGTGAGTCCATCTGTATTAATCACAGTCGTACTAAGATAATATTTCTAGTGTTTATGAAATCTAAATGACTTTTTCTGATGTTCAGGTGCTGTTTAATTTGGCAAACCAGTATGCCAATAATGACCTGAACACAGAGGCCCTGAATACATATCAGGTTATTGTGAAGAATAAAATGTTCAATAATGCAGGTAACAATATTTTCGGTCACACAACATCTCTGTGTCGTGTTTGTTCTACTCACTGAGCAGAACAGGCCTCTCAACAGAGAGAAAGTCCCAGACATTTCCATTCCTGTTGACGGAGCTACAGGACACAGACTTCCTGTATGGCTAATAACATATAACATAACATATAACATAACATATAACATATAACATAACATATAACATAACATATAACATATAACATAACCATATAAATGATCAAATATTTCATGTAATTGTTTTAACAATAGGTGTCTTGGCTATAAAAGTTATTTTAGTATATGTATCCATGTATTAAGATTAGAATTAAAATTGCTTTTGCCAAACGGCCAGTGATCAGTAAATGAAATGAACAGTTAGATGACGAATCTTCTCTCTTCTGTTCCAGTCTGTGTGTAATGAATGAATATAATATACAAGTTTCACTTTTTGAATGGAATTGCTGAAATAAATCAACTTTTTCATGATATTCTAATTTTGTGACCAGCACCTGTACTAGTATTAATCCAGTCCTGATCACAGCTTCTGTCTGTTGTTTTTATATAGGAAGGTTAAAAGTGAACATGGCCAACATTTATTTTAAACAGAAGAACTACCTCCAAGCTATTAAATTTTACAGAATGGCTTTAGACCAGATTTCCAGTGCCCACACAGAGATGAGGTCAGTTTTTGGTGTGACCACTGTATTTCACTCAGCATAATATAAACACAGCACATTTTTGGTGTGACCTCTGTATTTCACTCAGCATAATATAAACACAGTACATTTTTGGTGTGACCTCTGTATTTCACTCAGTGTAATATAAACACGGTACATTTTTCTAAATGCAGCATGACAGTTTTCTTTGTTCCATCTGGTAGGATTAAGATAATGCAGAACATTGGTGTTGCCTTCATTCGAATGGGCCAGTACTCTGACGGAATCACTTCCTTTGAGCACATCATGAGCGAGAGCCCCAGCATAAAGACGGGCTTCAACCTAATCCTCTCATACTATGCCATTGGGGACCGTAAAATGATGAAAAAATCTTTCCAGAAGCTTATTTGTGTGCCTCTGGGCATTGATGATGAAGACAAGTACATCTCTTCAAATGTGAGCTCCAAGTCAAAACACTGATAAGATGTAACTTGAATTATTGTGAAATGTCTGTGTAAGAAGATCAGTAAAGTGTCTGCCAAAGTAGGAAATGGTCTGTCCCTAATTGTGTTTGAATGTTTTTTGAAGGATGACCCTCATGTTAACTTGGTACTTGAAGCCATCAAGAATGATAAACTTCACCAAATGGAGCAAGACAGGTACCACAATGCCCTTACAATTCATTCAGAATCTATAAAAGGACCATCTACCATAACTGTGGAGGGTTGTTATATCTAAATGTGAATTTAGAAAGGTGCTATCTGTGATAACTGATTGGAGTATGTTTATTTAAACATGAGTGTAATGTATTACTCTGTTTACTGTAGAAAAGCGTTGGCTGAAAAATGCATTATGACATCAGCCAAGCTTATTGCCCCAGTCATTGAATTCACCTTCGCAGCTGGATTTGACTGGTAGGTTTCTGTTTTCTATCTGTTTAATGTGATATACTACCAATACAGGCTGCTTATAAGTGATATAGTCCTTTCCTTGAGCAGTTAATCCAGCTCTTGATTCTGAACTCGACACTTTTAAACTGTTGCCAAAGGAAAGGATCAGGATACACTTGGTATTGTCTGAATGCTGAATACAGTGCTGTGTTTATTGTTCTAGGTGTGTAGATATGGTGAAAGGTTCCCAGTATGTGGAGTTAGCCAATGATCTAGAGATCAACAAGGCTATCACATACCTGAGACAGAAGGACTTCAAACAGGTGAGGCACTTCCTAACATACATTTGCCATCTGGCATGTTGCTTTTCATGTAATTTGTATGTCTACCTGCAATGCATGAATTAATGTGGATGTTTTGCCAGTGCCTCTGTATTTTCATTTGGTGTCTTTTATCCCGTTATCTGTCTCTTCAATGTTTCACAATCTCATGTTGCCGGTTTTCTTTTCCCACTCTTCCATCTGCTTGCCTGTTGAGGCTGAGGTATGTGTGTCCTGTCATACCTGGTTGTTCTTTGTGTTTAATATTGGGTTGGTCTCTCTGCTCCTGTCCTTTATGTAGCAGCATGTAAAACGAGGAAGACCAACCAGTGTTGGAGGTCCACATACTGCCTTCTTAAGCACATTTGAATCTATTAAACTCCAGGCTTGGTGTTTAGTTATTAATGTTTAGTCATATTATACAGTAACTACTGTGCATTATTCAGTAACTACGCTGGAACTAAGATGAAATGTATGGAGCTAAAAGAGTGATGAACACTAGTCTGGGCCTCCTTGTAGGCCCTCGGAGTGTCAGGGGTTAATTCTGGGTCTTTCAAAACCAAGATTCTTGAAATATGTTGGTGTGGTGCATAGTTAAAACCACAAGTCTGTAGTCTAAACAGAGTTTTAAATTAACCCAAATGTCTGACATGCTGGTGCCCTTTTGCAGGCAGTGGAAACGCTGAAGGCCTTCGAGAAGAAAGACAGTCGAGTGAAAAGCGCAGCTGCTACTAACCTCTCCTTCCTCTACTTCTTGGTGAGAATGTGAGCGCTAGTCACCATGGGGTTGCACCAACTGCTCTGAAAGACCATCTGACATTTGACTTCTTACCACAAAAGTGTGGATTTGTTTTGACGTGTTTCAGAACTGTATTTGAATGATGGATTGGTATTATTTTATTGATGTGTATTTTTATATTTTTCTCATTATTATTTCAGGAGAAGGACTATGACCAAGCTGAGCGGTATGCTGACCTTGCCATGAATGCTGATCGCTATAACCCAGCAGCCCTCATTAACAAAGGCAACACGGTCTTTGTGAAGCAGGACTACGAGAAGGCAGCTGAGTTTTATAAGGAATCCCTGCAGAACGACTGCTCCTGCACTGAAGCACTCTATAACTTAGGTCAGCCATCACAGAGCCCTCCCTGTTCTATCGTCTCACACCCTCCCTGTTCTATCGTCTCACACCCTCCCTGTTCTGCTGGTCCAGGGTTAGCCCAGAAGAGGCTGGGGCGCCTGGAGGAAGCCCTCGAATGCTTCCTGAAGCTCCATGCCATTCTCAGGAACAGTGCTCAAGTCATGTACCAGCTGGCCAGCCTGTATCCTTTTTCTAATACCCTTAATTATGTAGTTCAGCAATTTTCTTTCTTTCTTTCTTTCTTTCTTTCTTTCCCTTTGTGCTATTAGCTTAGCACGATGCATATACAGCATGTATATTGGTGTATTCCTGTGAGGCTGTTTAGTGGATCAGGTCCTCTGCAGCAGTTTCCATGCGAAGCGGACAGGCGGTACGGCTCTGCTCCTTAACCAGGCTGTAGATATGAGCTGCTGGAGGACCCTCACCAGGCTACTGACTGGCTGATGCAGCTGGTCAGTGTCACCCCTACTGACCCGCAGGTGCTGGCCAAGCTGGGAGAGTTGTACGACAGTGAGGGAGACAAGTCACAAGCCTTTCAGTACTACTACGAGGCAAGGCTTTGTCCCTGACCGTTGCTTTAACCCAGCTTCTCAGTGAACAATCTATGTATTTATCACATTTATACTGAAATGTCTGGTCTTGGGCTGAATGGGAATAGTGATGGTTTTTTAGCTTGGATGTAAAACTGGTCTTGATATGGCCATTTATTTTTCTTAGTCTTTCAGATACTTTCCTTCAAACATTGATGTCATTGAATGGTTGGGAGCATATTACATCGACACACAGTTCTGTGAAAAGGCAGTACAGTACTTTGAGAGAGCAACACTCATCCAGTAAGTTGTTTTGCTATTCATACTGGACAAGTCTTAGATACATACATTTATACAAATATAAAATATAAAATATAAAATCACAACGCTATTTACATAATAAGTATAAATGAATGTGTTTTAATGTAAGAATGTGAATTTCAGGCCAACTCAGGTTAGATGGCAGCTGATGGTGGCGAGCTGCTACAGAAGAAGTGGTAATGGTGTATTTTTACATTTCAGTTATTACATAGCAATTATTATTACCATCAAATATGAGATAGTTAAAGAAAAGACCATCAAATATGAGAAAAGACCATCAAATATGATATAGTTAAAGAAAAGACCATCAAATATGAGAAAAGACCATCAAATATGATATAGTTAAAGAAAAGACCATCAAATATGAGAAAAGACCATCAAATATGA
>JAOXYF010000024.1:1721662-1734748 GCA_028565775.1 Sternarchorhynchus goeldii
GTCTGGCCTCTTTCTGTCTGATGCTCTCACGTCTGGCCTTGGCTCATTTTGTTTTGTGCTGTCACGTGTTGTTTAGGGTCACACCTCATGACATCACGTCCTGTGTTTGATTGATCTGGTGCCTGAGCGTGAGAGCGACATGCTCAGGGGTTCTAGAGCCACTTGTTTGGTGTCTACCATGTTTTTTTAAGGCAGCATCTACACTTGCTCTAATGAACTGTACCACCAATCAAACCATCCAAGTTACAAAGAGTAAACACACCCAAGCACCACCTCTGCCTTCGCCCTTCAGCAAATGATTACACTCAACTGAGTTCAGCTACAGACTGTAACTATACTGATGAGATGCACAGTGAAAATTGTTGATTGGTTATTCTTGAGCTTCAAAAGTTACATTAATACTAAACATTCATGTTTGTAATTGTGAATATCAAGTGCAGTTACTGAATTCCAGTTGGGAGATACCATTCTTCGTGTTTGAGGAAAATTTTTCCTTTAGTACTTTCCAGAATTTTGTTGTTTTAGAGGTCGCTTTAACGTTTCCTTGGTTACCAAAGCTAGCAGATGCTGCCTTCTGGTCTCTTGTGTCCCAAAATGTTCTGGTTGTGTCATTACATTAGTGAAGCCAAAATGTGAAATCCAGCTTTACTGCAAAGCTTACCATGGTGCCTCATGAACTGATTAAAGCAAACTATAAATCAAATAGTCTGGGTATAGTTCATGGTTTTTCTCCCAGTTCCTTAAGTGGAATCTTTTTGCCGTATAACTAGATGTGCTCTGATTTGGGCCAAAGTGTGCAGGTATTATTACTGTTCAAGGGTCCATGTGCTCTATATTACTGTTGTGCTTTTATTACATCTTCTCATTAATAGCAGATGAAACTGGTGTTCAGAGAATGAACTTTAAAAACAGTTCTTATATTGTTACTGAGTCTCATATTTGCCTTTTCCATACACGTGCAGCTCTATATATTGGAGCTTACATATGTTGATATGGGACTATGCTTGCATCGTGTGTGTGTGTGTGTGTGTGTGTGTGTGTGTCCCAGACAGCGGCCAGAGCAGCTACGGTGCCAGTGCCAGGGGGGAGCGTCTGAGCACCAAGCTGAAGAGTCTCCCAGGCTCCAGCGAGCCTTACGAGCTCAGCAGCCAGAAGGACATAGGTGAGCAACTACTCTCCACCACACACCTCCAGCCGTGAAGCGGAGGAACAGAGGTTCATGCTGCCATCCGCAGCATCCAGACAGACTGGTGTATTTATTACTTAGGGAGTTTGTCTGCTCCCTCGGAGTAGATCCAATGACCTTGGTGTTGCTAGAACTTTGCTCTTCCCCCTCGGTACCCCAGATGAAAATAAATCATTTTTTTCTCTCTAAAATGAGCCAAGGCCTCTTTTAGCACACAGCTTTGTTTGCTGAGCGAGGCAGTATATTCAGCCAGGCCGTCCAGCTCAGCCGTGACAAATTCCTAGTTACATCGTCACATTTTACAAACCATGTTGTTCTGTTAACACGTGTGCACAAGCTTTTCACAGGCGTGACATGGCAAAACACTTGAAAATCACTCCACGGCGTTGAGGGTCTCTAAACAGGAGCCGTCTGTAATTTGTAATCATATTTTCAGATGCTTCTTATGTCGATCCGTTGGGGCCTCAGATGGAGAGACCAAAGACTGGAGCAAAGAAACACACAGAGGAAGATGAGTTTGCAGATGAAGAGTTGGGGGATGACTTACTGCCAGAGTGACTGATTTTTTTTTTTTTAACTCATGTAATCAATACATTCCTTGATAATGTAAGGAATACAAACACTATTGGAAAAACCCTGTCAGCCCATATTCATAGAGCATCCCTGCACCAGCAGTTGCCTCGAACAAACAGCTGATGCACATCCTCTACAGTGTATTTCGAGTATACACCTTGTTTCATATGGAAATCTCTATCTGAAAGTCACACCTGTAAAAATATACCTGTCTGTATTTATTAAATTGCTATTTTTTCTACCTCCCCTAACATGTCTATTCCTATTTACGCAGTTGAAGATCCGTCCTGAAACGTAACTATTCGCAATATTAAAGTTAAATTAACGAGGACACAGCGTAGAGATGAACAATCTCGCCCGTCATTATCTGTCCTCTATGAATTCTTGGCTTGGGAATGTGAAATGACGCGAAGAGCAGAACTTCACGGCGATGTGAGAAACTTAACCCTGATATGAACTAGTCGTTTGAAAATTCTTGCATACTCGGTAATAAATGCACGCGATCACTTTAAGATTAATACGTGCAATCTGAAAGTTAATCGTTAAAATTGGAAAATATTTAGGACGCGCGACAAGTAACGAATTAGAACCTTTACGCAACAGTTCAGGAGGAGGAAATGCGCGTCGAAAAAGTTGCGCGTAGTCCGTTCCCAGAGACTCGTCAGCGACATTCACAGTAGAACGATTTCTAACACCACAAACTAAATTTGTTATACATTTTTTTGGATTTCTCATTTTGTGGCTAGGATATTCCTTTCACTTTAGCGCGAATATGCATGGCCGCGTGTTTCTCCTACCGCTTCTACTGCTGCTCGTGAGCTGGAGCGGTAGAGGGTCGGATGCAAAGGGAATGAAGGCGACCAGGAGATCGTCGCGCAATAGGTCGTGCCTCGACCTGCCAGAGGAGATACTGGAGCAAATGTTCGGACGACTGTCGGTTGGCGTCCTTAGTGCGTTCCACCATACTCTGCAACTTATACCTGAACGACAAAATCTGAGCTGCCCGTCGGCAGGTCGTCTTGTTCCTGACAGAAGATCGCGTGCTCCAGTGAACTTTCTGAGCCTTTCACCATGGGCTTACAGGTAGAGTGCGGTCACGTTACATACTACACTTAACGAACAATTACTATTTCTTGTTACAGTATGTCCAAATCGGCCTGTAATAAAATGTATGATACTTTTTGGAAACTACGTAACGCTTGTTTTTTTTTTCTTACTAATGCTGAATCAAGAATCTCGTACGATGCTGCGAGGTATCCTCGGTTTATCCCAGAAGCATACTGCTTGTGTAAAGGTTGCTTGACCGGACCGAACGGGGAGGAGAGCGATCAACATCGCAGCACACCGGTCTACGTTCCCACCGCTGTACTACGGCGTACCGGATCCTGCGCCGGGGGGCGTCATTCCTACACCGAGGGCTACGTGTCTGTGGCAGTAGGTTGCACCTGCGTGCCGTTACTGGAGGACAATAAAGCACCCAGCAGGAATCGAAGCGTACCGAGAGCAGGGCCCAAGTTCACCACAGGAAGAAAACTGAAAAAGCAATTGGTAGTGAGGCATTAGCAAGACTAAGGCTTCGAGGGCAAACAATTTTTAGACGTAAAAGAAAATCTTTTGCCTTAGGAGACGGTATCTTATTATAAAATCCTGAGAATTTGAACATTACCAGTGTTGTGCTGAAGAATGTATGCAGTGTTGTGTCACACACACGGTGAGGACAGGCTTATCTCAGTGATGTAATCAACCCTTAAACTGCTGTGGAACAATTTACAGAAATTCCCATCTTTTTTAAAACCACAATAATAGTATAAATAACTGCTGTACTGTGTGTTACATTTTTTTGCTTCCATACAGTGTTTACAAGAGCCAACATGTCAATCTTTTTAATATTTACAATTGATGGTTACATTAATAAAAGTCCAACCTGGCTCACTACAGCGTGGATCATCTAGCAGTGATCTTACATAAACATGGCATTTTATTTTGTCTTTTTCTGGTGGTTGGTAACACAGTAACAACTTGATGTTTGAGCACTCAGCGATCCAGGGGTGCTGTTACTCTGGTGCTGTTACTCTGTGTTCATGTAAGAAGGTTTCAAAGTACATTCCAAGCCTGCCTGCTATGTGAGAAGACTCGACTCATAGTTAACATAACATCTGAATTCGTTGGCAAGATTGTGACTGTGTTTTGGTAAGAAAGCGCATATTTTCAATCCCATGAGTTTTCCTGCAAGTTCCTCCATGATCGCCCCTGAAACCAGAATGATAACATACAAGCCATATATCACACAGGGATTTTCTGACTTTATACAATATATTTATATATTTGCGATATGTTAAGAAATTGGCTTGCTGTTTCTCTTTTTGGCAAACCTGTTCTGATAACTGCAGTGGAAATGCTCAAATAGTAGTAAACATTTATGCTCAAAATGTCATTGTAAATTAATTATCTGAGCAAAATCAATCTACTTTTTCCAATGCATCACATTCAGGGAAACAGCTGGTGAAATTAGAAAGAAACGTCGCCGAGTCATCACTCCGTCCACGTACCTGTACAGAGCAGGATCTTGCTTTTGGTCAGGTACTTCACCGTTAGCGCCACCTTACTGAGACACTCTTCTGCCAGGTACGGTGGATCAGCTACGACGATGTCAAAGCTCTGCGGAAGAACCGCCTCAGGCAAGCACAGCGGGTTGCTGTAGTCGTAGAACACAAAGTCTTCGCCAAAAGCACCGAATCGCCGGTCGAACTCGAACAGCACAGCCGACACTCGGTGTGTCGCGTCCTTCCTCTCCGACTCCAGCTGCTTGAGTTTCTGATACACACTGGGTGCGCTAACGCAGGCTATTCTGGAGGCCAGAATAAATAACACTGAACGATGTCCAAGGTGACAGCATAACTGCCTGCATTAAACTTGCTTCCCGGCAGAGGATGTTTTTGGAAGAGCTGGGCTCAAGAGTAGGAAAATGGTGTGAAAGAACCAACCTCCCTTGATCTCCTGCTTGCTCCATGGCCTCCTCAGCTAAGCGTGTTGCCGTCTCGTCGCTATACCAAAACTGGCTCATACTCTGGGTACGGTCAAAGCGAGAGCTATGTTTTGAAGGTGTGTCACTATTACAATATCATCACTCAAAATTTAAAACATTACATAAATACGTAACACCCACCTTCAACACTTAACACTTCATAGGTTTACAGTTACAGACTATACAGCTCATCAGGCTGCCACTCAAAATCCGTCAGCCACGTTCGTTTTCCCAGTGGATGGTTGTACGTTTTTGCGTGGTCGATCATTTTTAGCCCAGTAAAGACACTGATGTGTACAAACGGTGTCTGAGACACACACACACACACACACACACTACACCGCCAGAGCGCCTCTACCACGTCACCACTGTGATGAGAATGGTACACCACCCAAATCATCAGGACGTGACCCGTGATGGTCGAGGGTGGTGGACAAACTGCGTGGCTACAGTCTGTAACTGCACACCGATACGAGTAACGTATAAGGTACATTTATTTATATTTTATAGACATTTAATGTCTATAAAACATTTATAGACGGCGGCCCGTGAGTGTAGGTTGGTAGCTAGGCGTTTTAATAACGTGTTAACATGTCAGAGTGAACCATACCCAGTCCTCTTTCAGGGCACCAACGGTGTATTTATCAGTCAATGCTGACAACTGCCCCACTTCCCTCTCTCTCTCGGTGTAGTATTCCTGCAGTGCCGCAAGAGCGGCTGCCGAAAGCTGGGGTTTGTCGTCATCGTCGTTGTCACTCATGGCTGTCGCTCCTAAAGGGAAGATGGATCCACGCAACACGGCCCTTAGGGACACGTGGATGCGCAGGGACGCGCATCGCTAGAGCCTCGACAACAAACCCGTGAGCTAGCTAGCTAACTGTCTGGCTATATATCTGCCAGGAGTCCGTAGATTAAGTGTAAAAGAACAAATTCAGGACATCCGTTAAAATGTTAGCTAGACATCTGAAAATATCTCACCGGAATTTAAGGCGAAAGTACCTGGTCCCTCTCCAACGTGGTCAGCTAGATAGGTTTGTGTAAAGCTACACTTGTAGAAAAGTATGGCGAACAGCAATGGACAAAAAATCTCAAACTCAAAATGACTAGTCCTTGTTGTTAATGACCACTTCTACTCGGTAGAGGGCGCTCTTGAAGAACAAACTTCATTTTGAACCGAGGTGGCCTACAGCAGAGGAGAAGGCCAGAGAAAAAGAGACTAGCATCAGACGGACGGGTTGAGGACCTGAACATATTCTTACTGCAGCGTCCATGTTAGAAACGTCCTGTATCCAAAGCCATCATCATCTCTCCTGCTCTCCAGCCAGCTGTAATGATTTGGTAACAAATTGCATCTTGAAAAAAACAAAAGATCAGAACAGCTTCCATATTCACACATCTGAGATGTGCAGTGTCCCTGCTTTCCAAGTGCTAACATAAAAAAATACCTGCATCTCAGAATCTGCATCTGTCTGGTGATTTTGAATAGTTGCAGATAACCTGGAGTCCATGTACCAGACCAACCAGTCGGCAGCCAACACAGGTAATACGCAAGCAGTACCTTGATGGACAGATTCAGGGTTCAATGGTGGCTGTTCCAGCTCCACCAACCCTCAGATCACCAGCTTCCTGATGGACAGGTGAGGCTGGATGAAATAAAAAAAAAAAATTTGCTCCTTCAATCTAGGGGAGACCCAGACCCTGTGTGCTTTCGCCCCGCTTCTCCATCTTGAACAGCTGTATATTGTGTGTGTACTATAGGGACCATTGTAACCCAGAGACAAATTTCATGGCCAATATAGCTTAAGATAACTGCAGATAAATGTAACGTAGATAAAAAACCTCGATAAACAAAATTAAACGCATTACCAACAGTGCATTCAGTTAGCAAAGCAGTGCTTCTATAAACAGTTCGTAGGTCAAGAATGATCAAAGAAGCTGCTTAATGAGGAAAGAGAAGATTAGATTACGAAACCCACAGAAGAAACTCTTAGGAATCAAGAATACAACGCACATTCACGTTTATATAATAACTTTATGTACATTTTACATGACATTTCAGGCATTCAAAAAAAAAAACAAAACACCCACCAGAATTAGTGCTCTATGGAAACAGTGGAAAAGAACAAACAGTGAAAGTCTATTTAAACAAACAATCTCCAACTGAAACAGTCTATTTAAACAAACTAAACCTTGAGACTTCAACTCTCCACTGTAATTTTTGGTATTTTATTGCTACAGCAATGTTGGCTGTTCAACAGTTCTGTTCTGGGTTTGTGTGCATTGCTAGTCAAGTTTTTTGCACGAAGAAAACAGAAGTAAAAGCAGGTGCATCTTCACACATCTGCGGGAAATATCCATCGGTTTGATCAGATCTAAAGGTTTTAGTAAAATGGCTTTTAGAACAGCAAAGATCAGAAAAAAAAGCAATGGCAAAAATTAAAATTAAACAAAATTAAAATAAATGGAAAAAATAATCTACAAACTGACCACAGAGCCCAAACAGCCCCCTTTACCCAGGTGAACAAAGTCATAAAAAAGATGCAACGTCTGTAATCTACAATTTTATAAAATTTCAGTCCTTTTAATTTTTAAACATACATTTTTCTTTTCTTTTTTTTGGAAAATATATGTACACCCTCAATGAACACAAAATGATTTGGTTTCTCTCCACAACCACATTCCCACATCTTTGTTAGATGCCATGGCAACAATCATCCCTCATATCAAGATATCCAGTAGTCCTTAAGTCTTGGGGTTTCCCAAGCCAAACTTCTCACAGGACTAAATAACACCACTTGGTTGCAGTGGGGGCTCCGCCTCTGCCGACTCCGCACTCTGCTGACGTCTATTTATCAAATGTCATGGGGAAGCAACTGGTAACACAGCAACCAGCGTCAGTTGAGTTCAGTCAAGCATTGTAGGCTTTGAAGACCAGGCTGGCACATGTGTATGGTATGGTGTGTGTGATCGGTCTTTTGAACATTTTGAACGTCTTTCCCATCTCTCCACACCAGCACCATTTATTGCAGCGCAAATCTGCGTGTGGAGCTGATATGAAAAGAATAACTTGATCATCACCCTCGTCATCATGCGCTCACATGTGAGTTCGTTCCATTAAGCCACGCGTTCATGGCCTTGGATATTTCATAACCAAACTAAGGCTTCAGACCAAACATGCTGCGTTATTCGTTTTGCCTTTGCTGATGGTTGGTAGCGTCTGAGAATTAAATTACTAAAAAGAAGCAACTGCTCCCAAAAGAAAATTAGTAAATTTATCTAGAATTTATCTAGAATCCTACAGCAAATGTAGTGAAAGCTAGCCTAGCCTAGCTTAGCCTAGCCTAGCCTAGCCTAGCTTAGCCTAGCCTAACTCGGATTCTTCTGACTGCCAGAGACACAGCAGCAAACACACAACAAACAAAATCCAAAGGCACTCGAGGAGGCGGTAAGTGTGTCTGCTCGTTTACACACTCGAGGAGACGGTGCGTCCTGTTTGGAGACTCACCCCCCCCCCCCCCTGCCAATTTTTGATATGTTCATATGAGAACCTTCCACTGAGTAGATGCTGCCGAGCCGAGAAGAACGGGACACATCTCTCCATCTCATTTCCTCCCACATGACCCCCTCGTGTGCTTCCACAGGTGCGCGCTGGGAGATCCAGGAAAAGGGGCGCACGACAGTTGTGCTGGGCTTCTCCACAGTTTGGCATGGCGGCGAGCGTTTCGTTCGGTGGTGGAGGAGAGAGGATGGAGGGAGCCTCCCTGTGCTGGACGGAAGACTGAGGCGCTGGCTATTTGACACACAGCAGGCCGCCGACGTTGGCCACGAACTCCTCCAGGCTCTTCAGGAAGGCGTTCTTCTGCTTGCGATCCATGGTCGGGGGAGTGCTGCAGGCAGTGAGGCTGCTGAAGGCGTCGGCGAGACGCTGGTAGATCACCGCGTCCCTCTGACTGGACAGCAGAGACTCTACCAGCTCAGAATACTCCGCCTGTCATAGAGAACGAGATCACCAGGACTCCATTATTCACCTGGCGTGATGAAGGGTAGTTACTTCGGAACTGCTCTACTGAAACTGATAGCATCCCTTACTTGATGCAGGCACACAAGTGTGTAGAGGGCTTCCCCTGCTGCCACAGTCATCTCAGTGTTGTGCTTTTGCAGGACCAGCATATCAAACACCAACTGGATATTTGGGGGGGGGGGGGGATAGAGAGGAGGAAAGAGTTCAGATTTGCATTTAAATGTGGAATGGGGGTGTGGCTGGGGAGATGGGGAGAGATGGAGTAGGGAGATACTCACCTTGAGAAAATGTCGGGTAGCGATAAACAGGGGTGTGTCCTTCTCCTGTGTTTTGGCACACTGCTCAGCCAATGGGGATAGAGCTTCTAGACACAGCTGACTAATCTCTGAGCTCATCCTGCACAATGCACGTCAAGGAACAATCTCCAACACAACGACCTTGTGCTACTAGGTGAGTGGACTTACTCCCTGGCCAGGCTGTGAGTTCAACCAACACTAATTTTACTAATGTAGAATTACAAAGGGTGGCCTCTGCACTGGTCACAGGTCAGTTTCTCTTCACCGTTGACCATTATTAGGGTGGTAGACCATTCTCAACACAGCATCAACAGATATGATGCTGGCACAGAGGTAAGTGCTGAGCATTCTAGCACAATCTGGTGGAGCTGCTGTCCTCCACATTTCTGTCAGTGCTAGGAGAGGAGTGGATGTCCTCCACCCTCCCAGACCAACAGCAGCGTCCACCCTGATTCACGGCAGCGTCACCCTTTACCCTGGGCAGCGTAAGGATACGAAGTCATGCCCAACTCCAGTGAGAACATGAGGCTCTTGAACAGCTCCTCTGGCAGCTGAGGGATCTTCTCTGGGAAGATCTCGCAGATGAAGGTAATAAGCTTATAGTACTGATTACACAGAGAAGGGAACTGGAGAACAGAGGAGAGGGGGGGGGGGGGGGTCAGACACACCCCACCTGAACATGAAGAAAAAAACCCCCCAAGTACAGAAATGGCGGAACTACAACTGCAGAAATGAAGAAATTTAAAATCACAGCAGTCAAAAGATACAATATCCATTAGGGCACCTGCTCACCTTCAGAAGGTCCTGAGACATGAGAGGAAGCACAATGTTGACTCCAAACAGCACCACATCAGCTGCTGAGACCGTGCGAGCCACACCTGAGTTTTGCTCCTGTCCCCGGAACACCTCATCTAGGATCCAGACACGGGCACGCCTTTAACACGGGCGCACAGTCCGGGCCGAACCAGCACCACAGCCGTCTCACACCCCGAGCGCTCACCTGTGTCGCTGAAGTCGATGAACTCCTTGGAGAGCAGGTTGGTGAGGAGCTCCATGATGAGT
This sequence comes from Sternarchorhynchus goeldii, assembly GCA_028565775.1. Lineage (NCBI taxonomy): Eukaryota > Metazoa > Chordata > Actinopteri > Gymnotiformes > Apteronotidae > Sternarchorhynchus > Sternarchorhynchus goeldii. Next base: position 1,731,826 of record JAOXYF010000024.1, read on the forward strand.
AGAAGGTCCTGGTACTGTTCCTCCTCAGCCCCAACATCCTGCTTCTTACGGCCCAAGTTGTTCTTGGAGTACACCTGCAGCAGGGTGAGGCACACCTCATACAGCCGCATAGACTTCACCTGGAGAGAGAGAGACACACACCTGTCTAACACACACTCATACAGCCCCATAGACTTATCCTCAAGCTGCTCATCAGTAGTCAGTTTCTAACCACTAGATGGCGCACTGCTCAACCCAGCAATCTGTAGTAATAAGGACAATTACTGTGTGTGTGTGTGTGTGTGTGTGTGTGTGTGTGTGTGTGTGTGTGTGCCCCCAGGCCTGGACTCACCTCTCCCAGGTAACAGATCTGCTTGTGAGCCACCTCCACGAACACCTCGATGATGAGGTTGACCGTTTCCGGAGAGTTCTGGTACACCTCCATGAGGCCGATACAGCTGGACAGGAAGTCCATGAGGAAGCTGAAGAGCGAGGCCACGTTGTCGATCTGCGTCGCCTCGGCGATGCCGCACAGCGCCTCCAAGGTGGCCACGATCTCCTGCTTCACGGCCTCCTCTTGGCAGATCTGAGCAAAGTTCTCCTGATTGATGAGGTTCAGGAAGCGTTGCTGAAGAGGGTGCAGCACCTACAGCACAGAAAGTGGGCTTAGGATTCTCCACAAGGGGGCGCCAACAGCCCTCCGATCAGAGCGCTACAGTGTCAAAGAGTGGTGCTCGGCATCAGTGACGCTACACCACCTCATATTATTAACGTGTGGTGGTGGTGGTGGTGGTGGGACAGACCTCAGCCCAGTACTGCTGCTTCATGTCAGAGTCCATGTGTGCGAAGCCTCCGAGCACCAGGGCCTTCATGAGTGTGCGCTGGACAGAACTGGACAGAAGCTGCAGCGGGGGGCTCCGGCTAGCAAACTGCTTAGCCAGGTTCCACCAGTTCTCACACTGCACCACGATATTCGCCCTGGAGACGAAAGGAAGGCGGGGCGAAGGTGAGTGTGGCCAATCGGGGAGGGGGGGTGTGTTATAACGCTTCAACAGGAACCAGAACCACTTCAGTATTGGATTTGGGCAGAGAGAAGCGGCAAACGTCATTAATAACAACAGGAGGAATGAAAACCACCCAATTAACAGGTTTTAGATTTTCTTGTATATTATGGTATCTGGGATACTTTAATATCTTCTCTACTACTCAACTCTAAAGGTGCTAAAGGAGATTCAATTACTGATGTATACAAACACTTAATTGCAATGTTATCGTTTCACCAAGAGGTGGTGCTAATGTACAGGAATGCCATTACAACTGAAACCACAAAGGATCTTTCCAACAGCCTGCCCTTTTCTAAGAGACTCTCACAGCCGTTCTGTATTAACCAGCTTCCATTCGTACTCTCTTCAAATACCTCTCTCTCTTTTCCACCAGTGTGACCAGCAGCTCCACAGTGTCATTGGCGAGCTCAGGCTCTGAGCTCCACACCGACAGATTATTGATCACCTTCTCCAGCAGGTATCCCACAATCCACTGGGAGCCCTCAGTGTCGGCTCCAAACGCTGTGCTAAGTGGGACGCTGATCTGGAGACATGAAACCAAAGGAGAGAGAATCAGAGGGAACAAAAACGCAAAGATGTTTGGCATTTGTTCCAAAAGCATCTGTTCTCTGATGATGCTGGTTTAATGGCATGTGGTTTAATGACATGTGGTTCCAGTTTCTGCACAAAGCACATAACAGTGCAGAAAAGCACATGGTGTGTCAGTCAGCCAGTTCTCACATCTCACCACACCTCACCTGGTTGTACAGCTTCTCGTCCACTAGCAGGTACGTTCTGGCCCAGCGTCGAAGAAACCATACAATGTCCTTCCCCATCTGAGGACTGAGCAGCTCGGTCAGACTGGCCCGCGTCGCTCGAGACTCCACCTCAGACGCCCTCAGCACCGCTGACAACAACCTGACACAGAGAAGACAGTCATGACACAATTAACACAAATATTTCTAACCACTCCTGAGAGACTGGATTAACTCTCTCAAATGCCTTCACAGCTAATAACATCGTCAGTGAACGGTCCACAGTAAGTGTGCAGGTGTTTGAGCGAAGTCCATGTCCACCTTCTCCTACGCTGACGAACTGCTAGACAGGCCACAGTGAGCTGAAATGACCCCCATATCAAACTATGACCAAACCCTGATCTGAATTTTTCAACGTCTTTGAGCTGGTTTATGAATAATGGCCTGGATCAGAATAAACAACAATTTCTGGACGCTGATGAAGTTTGTGCAGTTTATGTGCAGAACCTAAGCATGGTTCTCCTAGGGATGAAACCTAACCTGCCTCCCCCCTGGTCATGGTAACATACAGGGGGGGAAAAAAAAAAACCCTGGGGAAGGAACGCTTCCCCCGAACCAGGCGAGAACGAGAGAACTGGAGGGTGACGGGAGGCAGCAGATGGGGCAGGACGTGCTGCAGGAGTGTTCTCCACACACTCAACATCATCCCACGTGAATAAGCTCGCTCGTCACAGTTGGGGGTAACAGGAGCTTACCACCCTGCAGGACCCTCACCTCCCACCGGGGCCGGATGGCTTGCATTGTTTTCAAAAACAAAACCCCAGTGACATTTCAGGGCTGCAAGGTCAGAGGCTGTTGTGGAGAAAGCCGATCCCCGAGCCACTGTGTCTCTAAACGCTCTGTGTAACAGAACAAACCCCCAACCTCATCTATTGCCTCTCCAAAGCCTTCACCTCTCCACCCACCCCATCCTCCAGCCTCCCCGTTCCCTATCGCATCACAATCTCATCAGCTTGGAATCTGCCGGCTGGGCTCTTGGCCTCCCTGCTGCAGGCCACGGACCAGGACACCACGGACCAGGACACCACGGACCAGGACACCACGGACCAGGACACCACGGACCAGGACACCACGGACCAGGACACC
>JAOXYF010000024.1:1765051-1794880 GCA_028565775.1 Sternarchorhynchus goeldii
AACCATAATATACAGCTAACTTGTAGCCCGAATATACAACCAAGTTACATGACACCAGAATATACAACCAAGTTACAGTACAAGAATCTCCAGAATCTTTTATCCGAAGCTCCCATCCCTGCACATTCCACAAGCAACAGCACGATAATCTGCAACAGTGCATCACAAGACCTGCTTCCCAAAAATAACCCGATAAATAAATGCACCTTCAAACTGTCCCTCACACGGAAGCAAGCAGCTGCTAATCAGGAATAAGCCCAGCTATTGTTTTAGCTTAAACCAAAGTAGCCCCGTTCGCCACAGCCATTCATTTGGATGGTGCCGAGTGATTCACTGCACCAGTGAGTCTCGGGATAAAAGATACGCTTAAAGCAGACCGGGCACAGCCTGCCTGGAAACCAAACATCAGAGACACAGGCTACCAGTGAGGTTCAAAGGATTTAGGCCAGCCGTGTCCATTCTTCTACACAGACATCCACGATGAAGGCTTTTGTGGACCCTGAGCTCCATATTACCATTTGAAACAGATGTAAGTGCAAAGGGTCAAGATTGGACACCAGAAGGCAGACAGGTGCTGCCATCATCCACTGAACAGAGGGTTTCTGGATCTGAACACAGATACACTGCTCTGCTTCCTGCTGTGACACACAAGGATGTCTGACACGCTTCATGAAAGCCTCCAGGAAGACACACACGTCTGCCAGACGTCTTGAGTACTCGCATGTGGGTGTAGTTGTAGATGTAGCAATGGAACTACAACTGTGTTTGCAAAGGATGGAGCATCCTGGTTATGATACATATACCCTAGGAAAACTTTTATGAGGTTATATGAGATTTTATATTCACGAGGTGGGAAACGAGGTCCACATCAGTTCATCAGGGCTACAAAGTTGGTTAAAAAGTGCCAAACCTGCAATGAAAATCACCAGCCAAAAAAGTATTCAACTTTTAAATGAACTTTTAAAACCAACATTTGGTTTCAGTGTTGAGATCATCCAGAGTAACAGCACAGCTTGAGATCATCTAGAGTAACAGCACAGCTTGAGGTCATCTAGAGTAACAGCACAACTTGAGATCATCCAGAGTAACAGCACAGCTTGAGGTCATCTAGAGTAACAGCACACCTTGAGGTCATCTAGAGTAACAGCACAGCTTGAGGTCATCCAGAGTAAAAGGACACCTTGAGGTCATCAAAAGTAACAGCACAGCTTGAGTATCCAGAGTAACAGAGTAACAATGTATTAGCTGCAAAGCCACAGATTGTTGTACACACTCATAGGTCAAAGGTCAGCGTTCTACCATGCTTTTCAAAAGTTCTTCAGATACCACCAGCAACATTCATACCAAATGGTTTATCATAGTACAAGAATATCACAGGACCAAGAAGTCCTTTGGTGATTAACATTTAAAGGATGCAGGCCATTCTAAAAGAATGTATATTATAACGGTAAATATATGCAAGTACATAGTTTTACAACAAGGAACTGTGATCAAAAAACAATAATAAAAGTACTATTATAAAACAATTAAAATAATAAAAGTACTATTATAAAACCATTAAAATCTGAAAATTCAAAAATGCAGCTAGATTTTCAGCTTTGCAATAAGGGAATGTTTATTTGAGAAAAACAGACATTTTCTCCTTAATCAGGAATATAAATATGCTAATCTTAATAAACTCATCACCAAAACAAATAATCACCCTGCATACTGAACAGTATGGTTCAGTATCATATAGTTCAGTATTATATCATACTGAACTATATGATATAATAATCACCCTCCATACTGAACTATATGATATAATAATCACCCTGTATACTGAACTATATGTTGTAATAATCATCCTCCATACTGAACTATGTGATGTAATAATCACCCTGTATACTAAACTATATAATGTAATAATCACCCTGTATACTGAACTATATGATGTAATAATCACCCTGCACACTGAACTATATGATGTAATAATCACCCTGCACACTGAACTATATGATGTAATAATCACCCTGCACACTGAACTATGTGATGTAATAATCACCCTGTATACTGAACTATATTATGTAATAGTCACCCTGTATACTGAGCTATATGATGTAATAATCACCCTGCACACTGAACTATATGTGGAAAACAAAAACAGCTGAAGTCATTTTGATGTAACATAAAGAAACAAACCAGAGGTAACAGTGAATAAACACACACCAAATTCATATAAAACCCTAAAATAGTGTAAGAGCAACATGGTACCGTAATACAGGTACAAACACCTGAGATGATCTACACCCAAGACCCTTTCCACAGCAATTACAGAATAGTAACAATAATACACTAGTAATATAATAATAATAATAATAATAATAATAATAATAATAATAATAACACTGATAATAACACTAATAATAATAATAATAATAATAATAATAATAATAATAATAATAATACAATATGTAGCCTCCAGCTTAAACTCTGATCTTATTTTCAATCACCAAACCAACAGTCCAACTTTCACCCAGATTTTGGCTTTGGCTCAAAAAAAGATATATAACAAAAACATTACTCTCAAGAAGTACTAGCGTCCACGTCCATTTTCACATTTCCGACAACAGCAGACTATTCTATACTTTAAAACAGCGTCATTAATCCAAACACTTTTGCCCTGTATTTTCACAGAGGTTATCATTATTTATAAGAAACCCAAATTCATAATTCTACGTTTTGTAGCTGTTAAGGTGGTAAAAATGTGACATTCCTATGATTAAGTTAATAATATATCACAAATAAAAGACCCAACGGATGTTGCGCGTTTACTGACAGTCCTATATCAAAAGTGCTTTTAAGGTTTAGGATTTGAGAAGAAAAGTTAGTTGCGAGGCCTTCTCGTGCAGCCTGGAAGCGTACGCTCGTTCGCCGAATGGAGCGCGAGGAACGCAGCTCGGCTGAAGCAACTCGACATTCCAATGTTGGGAGCATTTGCAGTTCTCTCGTCTGTCGCGCGCTTAGAAACGACCCTAATTTCTAAAGCCAAATTCACAGAAATCACAATGGAGAAAACCACACACAGACACACATATTTATATATATATATCGTATTCACACGCTTTTCCTTTCCCTACTTTTGAAGAGTTGTGAAGTTTTGCGCTACTTACCATGAGAAAGAAATCCAAGTACGGAGTAAAGTAACGCTTTCGATTTTATCATCCGATACTTAATTACCAACAGTTTAACTCCTCTCATAAAAACACAATTTAAATATCATGAGATCGTCCTCCATTTTCCTGATACTCACGGCAGAATTAGACTGCAGTACAGAGTTGGACACTTACTGCATTGTTAACATTCCAGAGGAGTCACGTGAGGCACCAATGCGCGTCAGCACTGCACATACTCTAGGCGGGGCTTCCTACATTTAAAACAGAATTCAATAACATTGTTTATTAACACGTTTTACAGTATAATGTCCAGTGTTCAATATTATGGTCCAGCAACGAAAATAAAAGTGATGAGATAATAGAACAAAACAAAAAATAGTTCTTCAGTAACCTGATTAAGAGCAAAGCTTCATCCGTGTAAAATAATACTGTAATGCTATATGTACAATATGTAAAACTGTGGTTTTCAAATTGTAATTGTATCTCCCTGGGATTCACCACATTTAGTATTTAAGGTGCATATCGCACACACCAAACAAAACTTACACAGAAAACGGACACCTCTTCAGAGAGGAATTACACACTGCAATTGCCTACTATTGCTTCCTACCTCTGAAGTTTACCACCAAAAGTGGGACAATTACCAACTTATTGTGTAATCATAATTATAGGGGTAGATAGAGAATAAAGTAACCACATCCATTATTTACTTTTAGTGGTTTGTACTATTCGTTAAAGCATGTTAAAATAGCAATACATACAATTACATAATACATTAATATATATTTTGCCCTTTTAGTACCGCAAGCAACTTACCCTGGGGCATTTAAGAGGTGGAGGAAGTGTCATGTTTTCTCCACAGTTCTTCTGCCTCTACCCTGTGATGTACACTGATGATTCTCAACATGTTTCCCCCATTTTTTCATAACTCAAATTTTTTTCATAACTCAGATTAGAATCTTTAACATGATAGATTATGTCCCCAAGCCTACAATTTTTATCCACTTGGGTACATTTTGGCTTTAAACCAACTGGCACAAAATGGCTTACTATTAGATCTTCCCTTCCACACATATTCCTATTACATATTCCTGCTGATTTCTCCATGCAGCAAGATCTGGCCATCTAAAATATCACATGATCTGAAAATGCATTAAATTTAAATGTGTTCCCGGACGCCCAGTGCTCATTCCCTGCCCATGTGACCAGCACAACATGCAGGTTTCACTTATATAACATCAGAATTTCTTTCTGAGTCTTTGCAGAGATGCTCCTCAGATGTTCAGACTGAGCTGCTGGATCTCTCTCTCTCGGCAGGCCTCCTTGCAGACCTCTACAGCTGATCCAGACTGCAGCTGCAAGATGCATATATTCAATCTTCCTAAGTTTTGACACATCAATCCACGGCTACATTTCCTCCATTAGCTTCCCTGCATCATATCTCACTAGCACAGCATGACTTGAGCCACAAGCCCTTAAGCCTCTCCACTCTGTACCAGCACGCAGATGGTGGAGTGAATTCCCACTACCTGATACAGCTGAATCTCCTGAACTGAATGAACTCCCACTACCTGATACAGCTGAATCTCCTGCTGTCTTGAGACCTGAACTAAAGACCCACCTGTTCAAGAACTTAAATGATCTATAGTTACTTCAAAGAATCACCAGCACTTCACTTTGTACATTTCCCCTCTGACAGGTGAAAGAATCTACATTTGTTTTTCATTTAGAGTTGCTACCAATGTCTGACAAAAAAACCCTGGACATTGTCACGCTGATGACCAATCGAATACTTTGCTCAAAAGCTAAACACAGTGCAACAGAAATAGTGAAGACTTTGTGCTTTGTGAAGTACTGTGGTGTAGCGCCTTGAATTTTTAAAATACCTTCAATATCTTCATGAAAAGAAACCTCTGCTTACTTGATTGCTTTAGATATATGTGTGCATTGTTTGTACTCGCCATTGCTGCCTCGTAAGGTTTTGCCCTCATAGTTAATCAAGATTTTAGCTGAGGATCTGAAGCAAACAGCAAAAAGTGGATCACCTGTAGTTGGCTTTAGCCATGTAGTGTATTGTTTATTTTTCCTTCAGTCATTATTGAAATAAAATTAACAATTCATTGTTTTCTTTTTCATTGGCCTTTCAGATTCAGCAGACACGGTCTCATCTTCGTCCTCCGTCTCACCATCCATCTCAATGGTTGTTCCTCAATAATAACATTGCCATTAAGTGGTAAGATTCAATGTGGATGGTTCACTGACGTTCACAAGTCCAAGCACATCTCAACCAACGTGACTCAAACTCCATGAAGACTTTGGCACTGACTGAACTGGCACTGCTAAATTCTGTAAATGTAGTTTGAAAAAGCTTTGAGAAGCTTTACCAACTGACGTCCTGTTGTGTAGCCTTGTTCATTCAGCAAAACCACCTGTTCTTTTCCCTGACAGTGTGTCTTATCTCATACTTTTATCTCATACTTTTTTTTGCCCTTTTCTACATTAGTAAATAAAGATTAAAATATTTTGTTGTCAAAAAAAGGTTTGTTTCTTAAGATTGTGAACAAATTTCTATAAAGTAAATCAATGTCTATTAGAAAGTTGGAATCTATCACAATGGTTCAGGAAATCCAAATGATTGTGAGTAGATATACAGAGGGGATATTTAATAAACAGGATGCTACATTACAGTTTAGCAGTGTTTATAAACTCCATATAAGCAAACACACACAACAAAAAAAACCAAACAAAAAGTGCTTTTGAGTATTGATTTGGTGCAAATCCTACCTACACATCACATCTGCAGTAATTCTAGGAAACATTGGGTTGATCACAGCTCTGGAAAAAAATCCATCTTCTGAATGTGACGTGTAATCTTCCAGCAGTATCGACAAATACACAGTATTGAAGCATTTATATGTGTAAACAAAAGAGACATTAAGAACATGAAGAGTCAGGTGGTCATCCTGTGCACTCATCGATTCATTCCTAATGCCCAAACTCAGCATGTGCTGACACACACACACACACACACACACACACACACACACACACACAGATTAGTCTCCACCAAAAGGTAAATACAGCATGCAGTGGGTCATTAGTGGTTATAAGGAGTTACAGTGTAAAAGGTAATGTCTTATGCCTTTACAATATCAGTACAGCACTAATACATAGTAAAATAGGATGAAATAATCAAGTCAACAGTTTTTAAAGTGTGCTAACAAAAGACTATCAGCTTGATACAAATCATATAATATCGTATCTAAACAACAGCTGTTTTGACAACACGGCCTTTTTAGAGGTTAAGGCACCAGGACACAGGAACATCTAACGTTGCTTCTGACTAAAGAGCAGGAAAAGGAGCATCACAGTCAAATCAGTCGATGTTCATGTGATCCATATCAAAGCAAAGTATCAACAGATTCAGTTTATTGGTTCAGGACCTCAATCATAGGAGTGTTGCACTGAACTACAATTAATAAAAATGTAGGTTGGTCCTTAAGATGATTAAAACAGTCCAGAACATATTCTGTAAAACAGGAGGCAAACAACGTGTTGCACATCAATCATAACACGGCTAAGAAAGCGGACGACTGGATCAAACCCCAGCTGCACCTAGAGTTGAACAGTCCAGGTTCAGAAAGTAAAGTCCATTCCAGCATTTTGTTTCAACCATCTGGCATCGGTAATAAGCTCAAGACAGAGGGTTGAAGACAATGGAGTGGAATCTCCATTGTGTCTACACTGACTGCTACAGCTGGATGATTCATTTTCTTCTCCAAAAATTCAAAGACTAAGACTTTGTGCATTAGACAGAGCACGTACAATGACCACCCAAAATGCCTAAAAAAAACAAACTAGTGCGATTTAAAAACATGAGCGCAACAGTAGGAGGTAATGATACATCAGTGTTAACAAGAGCATTTAAAAAGGTACGTAAAGTGTGATCCCTTAAGTAACATATTATTAACATGTCCGGTGGTTTACGTGTTCTGTGATGCATGTCACTCTAGAGGAACAGCAGATATACACAGGTTGTTTAAGGCACAGGCTACTTGTACTATTTTGTCAAAAGTAGTAACATTTGAGCTGCGGTCTATAACCGTAAAGGGACTTTCCACGGGTCCAGTCAGCATGGAGTACCTTTTCTTGACCATTTGTATCACTCTCTCCACATGCCTATATACATTCAGCCTTTCTTCAGAGCTGAGCAACGCCTCTTCTCTAGGGTTTTGGTCACTTTTAGACATCTTACTATGGTCATTATCAGTGATATTGAGCTCAGCTTTACGAGCACCCACCAAGTCTCCAATATCAAAATCATGTTCAGCTAGCACAACGTCACCAGGAAGGAGCTTACAAAGGACTCCGCAGCTTTCTACCAGAGTCTTGTTACTAACATTACCCGGTGACCCCCTGGACACAAACATGACCACGCCCTGGGGGGCCACACCAATCACATACTTGAGCTCACTGACAGAAGTTGAATGAGACAAGCGCGCGACTGTCTCTGCCGCCGTCGTCACGGCCTGGTGGTTTACTTGTATGCTGACTGCTTTCTCGAGAGATACTGTGAAGCAGTCAATGATCACGGCACAGTCTGGGTGAGTCTGCTTCACTACAGCGGGAAGGTTCTTCCTCAATTCCACTCTGGAAGGCCAGAACACAGCTGTGGGCACCAGAGTAGTAAACATTATGCTAATGATTCGATGAACAGTTCTGGTTACGGTGGCCACTTTAACCCCAAAACGGTAGGCCAAGTCTTGATTCTTAAGATCAAGTCTAAGTCTCATCAATGTCAGAAGTAACTGCTGGAATTTTGAAAGTTTAGCATTTTTTTCACCCTTCATGTGGGGTACAAGAAGCCACATAACAGTCTCAAACACAAAATAGTTTGGCAATCCCGTATAGAATTGAACTTTTTCTGGATCATTCCTAAAAGAAGCTTCTGAGAGGGACATCTTCTCTAACGATTCTCTCAGTTCCATATTCTCCTTCTTCAGAGCACTGAGACAGGCCTCGTAATTGAGTGATGTCAGGCTACTGTTTCTGAGCACCTTTTCCCCTCTGACCTCGTTTTCACTTTCAGACATGCTTTCATCCTCCTCATCTTCATCCTCATTTTCTTCATCATCACTGTTTACTGAGGAGCTTGTGCTTTCTGGCTCCTTCAGACTCTGGTTATGACAGAGTTCTTCATCAAAGCGCCTCTGACCTTGTAGGAAAAGCAAGGCATTAGCAGCCTCCACTTGGGCTTCCTGTTTGTCATAATAGGGTTCAAAGGTAGAGGTCTCTTTTATGTTTGGGGATAGTGGGGCAGATGTGAAAACAGAGGGAACATAGTCTGGAGACCGAGGATTCTTTACTTGTTTACCTATGATTAAAAAAAACCCCAGAAATTATTACAAACAAGATCAATTGACTATGTAGTAAAATAAATAAATAAATAATATGCTGAGAACAGTCCCGTCTGCTTCATTCACGTGTGTAATCATACTGATATATCTCATAAGATCAAGACTGGACCATTACATTTGCATATGATGTGTTGATGCGTTAACTTTGTTTAAATGGCTCGACGTTACCTGATATGAAGTGGGTACTGCAGAGTCTGCTGCCCTCGTTTGGTACCCACCCCTCACGATTCACAGCAGCGATCCACCGCTGCTTCCTCTCTGGATCGCGCGGAAATCTGTAGAACGATAGCGTGGTCCCAGGAATCCTCCTATTCCGACAACCTGCTACCACGCACGTGTGAACCATATTAAGAACACCAAAAGTGTCAAAGTGTTTAGTCTTTCACTATCGATATTAATATTCTGACTCCCAAAATGGCGGTGGGGGTACTGCCATAGAAGTGCATGGGAACTGCAGACGACTTGAGTTTCCGTCATTCCTTGGTTTCTTTTTCCTGTCGTGTGATTGGTCTAGAGCCCTTCATAAGTGATGTCATCATAAAGCGTCCCATAGCCCAGTCTTTAGCTCTGTGGTACGCTAGCTAGGCTAACACGTTTGAAGCGATTAATTCTACTTTTTTGTTTGGCAAAGATCGCTATGGCCGTGGAGTCGAGAGTTACGCAAGAGGAAATCAAGAAAGAGCCCGAAAAGCCCGTGGACAGAGAAAAGGTGCGCGAACTTTCGAGTCAGCTGGCTGGAGTTACTGGTGCTATTTTTCGAATGCTTGGTTGCCCGTTTTCTTGAGAGTAAAATGGCCGAAGTTCTCCAGCAGCTAGTTAACGCTCATGCTTTTGTCTTAAGTAACTACAAACACCGTTACGGCTAGGTCCGTCGTTCTTGTTTATTTACAAATACATTTAACGCGTAAATATGTAGCTAGCTAACGAAAACGGTCTAATCTATGCTAACTAGCCAATCTTGTGCCTTTATTTTCTAGCTAGCGTAGGTGGCTAGTTGTGGTAGCTAGCAAGCTGACTGAATTAGCTTGACGTACATTGCTTACTTGTTTCAGCTATGCGGGGTTAATTTGGTGTTTTGTTTTGTTGTAGACATGTCCACTGTTGCTTAGAGTGTTCACGACCAATAATGGCCGCCATCATCGGATGGACGAGTTTGCCCGTGGAAACGTCCCATCGAGCGAGCTTCAGATTTATACTTGGTAATACCAAAATTACAACACGTGAACGAGGTTAAGTCTTCTTAGTTATTACAAGCTACTGTTGTAAATGCGAAACCCATATACATTAATATCTTTAATGTAATAGGATGGACGCCACGTTGAAAGAGCTTACCAGCCTGGTTAAGGAGGTGTATCCCGAGGCTCGAAAGAAAGGCACGCATTTTGGCTTCGCCATCGTATACCCAGACCCTAAACGGCAAGGCTACAGGTACAGCACGCTTGTTCTCAGTTTGGCAGTACCCCGATTGACTGATCATAATGTCTCCATCATTCTTTATTTACGGCGACCAGATGTCCTCATTTTTCCTGCCATAATTTTATTTTTAGTTCAAAGGGTTGGCTGATTGCAGAGGCTAAATATTTGGCTGATTGCAATATTTGGCTAACTAGACTACGAAGGCAATTATTGACCCTGTAAAACGTGTTTACGTATTCATGCCCGCACCGGCCCATCTGTTTTGTTGAAACCAAAATGAAGGCACTCTCTTATTTTAAATCCAATTGCAGAGTTAAAGACATCGGCAACACAGTATCGGGTCGTAAGGGCGCAGACGACTCGATGACGCTGCAGTCTCAGCGCTTTCAGATTGGAGACTACCTCGACATCGCCATTACTCCGCCCAATCGGGCTCCACCTCTCCAAGGACGTATGAGACCATACTAACCTTTTCCAGTTGTAACTTAGATTCATGCAGTCTGGTCTGAGATTACAAGTTTTTGTTGTCTTTTTAATTTCTCAAGTTTTTATACCAAATTATTTGGTATCATTGTTAGCATTGGAGTTTTAACACATCATTGCCACCATGTACAGGTTTTGTTAATAAACAATGTTTTCCTGGTAAACTTTGAATTGTTTGTTTTAACAGTACAGTGTTGCTGGGTATATATTTTTTAATCTGGATTTTCATAACATTAAGTGGTGGTTGTACAGAGAAAGTAAAGACAAAATGCTTTGTTTTAATAAACTTGGACACCTATTGATGCAAATAATACACTTACATTTATGGCATTTGGCAGACGTTCTTATCCAGAGTGACTTACAAAAGTTCTTAGGGATACTTGGAATATCTAGTGTAGCTCAGATAGACCTGAATTCATGTACTCCAAGATGGAATACTACCAGAAAATAGTCTTATGATTCACAAGCCTTTCCTATAACCATAATATACAGTTAACTTGCTAACTCCTGTAGCCTGAATATACGACTAAGTTACATAACTGAGGAAATAAAAAACCAGTAGCTAAAAACTGAAGGATAAATTCTGTCAAGTACTTGCGAAAGCGGTCTTCAGTTGGCGTTTGAAGACAGCAAGTGACTGCTGTTCATACACACAAGGGAAGTTCATTCCACCTCCTTGGTGCCAGGACAGAGAAAAGTCTGGATGCATATCTCCTGGACAATGGAGGGGCAAGGCGAGAAACGGTAACTTTGAACATCAGTTTTCAGGTGTTACTGGTTATATTGATGCCCAGCATGACTTGTCTAGGCAGTACAGTGATGGCCTTTATTATTGGGCATCTATTGAGAGTGAGAACTCAGTTCCCCAGGAAACTTCCAAAGAGCTCAGAACAATTTCCTTTACCAAATATTAGCCATTTATAAATAATGACAAAATACATCAGACAAGAACCTTGTTTGATGAAGTTTTTCCTGAAGTGTGTTAACCATAAATTTGAAGGAACTGGTGGACACATCTTGCAGCTCTAGGCACTTTGCATTTAGAACATGAACACTACAATGACAGTACAAAAACACTTTTTATAGACAAGAATTTAATCAAAACTGCACTTTTGCTTAAAATAAAGTTGGTTTAAGATAAAGATATTTCTTGGACATACTGGAGGCCTATTTCCTATTCTGAAGTTTAAATGTGTATTTTAGTAAAATGTATATGCATGGATCCAAGAAAATGTGTAGATGTGTGGTTCAAAAGTTCCAGTTTCATGTCTTTGTCAGGATTTTGAAGGTTGCATTCCTTCCAAAGCCGTGCACATTCTCCAGCCTCTTCAGCTCAACTAGAGACAGGATGTACATGGGGGCCTGAGGCCCTGCTTCAAGAATCTTCCTCAAATCTTCCATATGGAACACTTCGAAGTTGGGGTCTCCATCTGTCAGAATTCAAATTTAAAGTGTGTCGTTATACACTGGAAAATAAAACTTTCCCAGCAGGCTGTGGTGAATGGCCAAGGAAGCTGGGAGCTCTAACCTCTGCATTTCCCCTCCGTGACTTGGTTGAGTTTGTCGATGGCTTGGTTCAAAGTGGTGAGGGGGATCTGTTTCATGTAAGAAGCCAATCCTTGAAACTCTCTCTCAGACACTGGAGCAAGATTGTGAACTCTGAGAGAGAGAGAGAGAGAGAGAGAGAGAGAGAAAACTTCATTGATCCCTTTGGAGGTTTCCTCATGGAAATTAAGATTCCAGCAGCAGCATCATTACAGTATCAGCAAAGAACAGAGGAAGGAGAAAAGGAATAATTAAGTAATAAATTAATATCTTAAGTAATATTCTAATTTTCTGAGATATTGAATTTGGGAATTTCATTAGTTGTCAGTTATAATCATCAAAATGAAAAGAAAAACAACATTTGAAATATCAGTCTGTGTGTAATGAATGAATACAAGTTTCACTTTTTGAATGGAATTACTGATATAAATAAATTTTTTCATATTCTAATTTTATGACCAGCACCTCTATATTATATAAAGAGAACAATAGGTGAAAACATTTGCCATTATACTCTTGATTCCAACTATGTTGAATATTGGTAGATTATGTGAAGTCAGGATTATTGAAATCACACTGAGGCGAGTGAATCTTACTGGCAGATTTAGGCGAAATAAGTGTCAGCAGCACATGGACTAATTTCGTTTGAAGAAAAAAAAAAAAAAAGATTGAACACATGCTAGATGCTTCCTACATGCGAAACTGGCCCGGGGCAGATCAGTAAAGCCTGGGGTTCACGGGACACTCAGCTCTGACCTGTTCTCCTTCCCAGGCGCTGGTGTGTTCACACCAGCCTTCGAGGATTGCTGTACTGATGTGGTGGTGGGTTTCTTGCAATTTCCCTGAGACACGAGCTTCAGAGTCAACAAAAGAGCATTAGTCCAAGATGCAGCGCCCATGGCTTAGTAAAGGATGTTAAAAGCCACAGGTATAATATTTAATTCCCATACAAGCACATCAGTAGCACTCCAGAAGGACTCTGCTAATATCTTACTTTGAAGATGTCCTGAGTGATGGAACTCACGTCAGGCATCTCAGGGGTGTGCGGCTCCTCGTCGAAGTCCAAGCGGAGGTGCGGGGTGGACAGACACCAGTCCTGGGTGTGCTCATCTTCCGTGAGGACAGCAGGGGCTGGAGGCTCAGCCAAGCCTGCCAGCCTGCCTCCCCCCATCTGCGCCACAGCAGCACAGCAGTCATGTGGGGAACAGAACTGGCTTTAACAAAGGCTTGAGTGCTGTTCACGAGTGCTTCATAAGTAAATGGGAGCTACTTACACAAGGCAAAGAGCTGCCGAAATACGACTGCAGGCTAGGCATTTCGGGCGTGGTATCCTCTTCCTGAAGAAGACTGACTGGAATCTGGGGCTTGTCAGGCAATGGAGCTTTTCCAGGAAGATATTCTGAGAGCTCTGACCTGCTGCTCAGTGATGCTGGAGCACCAGCCTGTCTACACTCCTATAACAGTGAAACTGTGTCAATGTGGGATAAGTGTAACGATTACATAACACTGTTCAGCAGGCCCGCTAGTCAGTTCACTCACTCTCACACACACACACACACACACACCATGCAGTCTACATTTCACTGCTCACTTTGTTTACTCTCTGCTGGAAGGCGCAACCCTTACTGCACACTCCTGACCCACACCATAAAGTGCTAATATCTCAGAGATTTCAGTCAGCAACACACACCTTTCTTGCACTGACAAGTTTGGTGAGATAAGGTGTCTCAAACACAGGAAGCTCTGGGGTAGTGGCTCCGTTACCATGACGAGGGGGGGAGTGAAGCTCACTCTCTCTGGTCATCAGACCAGTGGATGGAGCCAAGCATTTGTTCACCGTGAGCTCCAGAGTGGAGAAAACAGGCACTTCTGGGGACTCCATGCTCTCTACTCAACCACAAGAGAAAGAAGAGGCAGTGAATCCCTCAGGACTCATGGTGCTTTTACAGCATGAAAAATCCTGTAAACAAATAATGAGATCAGGGGAATGATGAGTAATATTACTTCCTTAAAAAACAACTAGAAGAAGAAGCAGAATCACAACTGGGTCAAGATGTACGTACTAATGTGTCAAACTGCTTCATCAACCAACAGGAATGGCATATTTAAATAGTTTATGTGGTTCCTGTAAATCAAGCAGTATTTGGCAGTAGAGTAAAAAAAAAAAAAGCCATATTCCTCTTGAACTAGTTAAGAGAGTTAACTAGTTTAACTAATTAACAAAACTGCAGACAATACGGTAGGTTTTGTGCAACTCTGATATACATCAGTAATACTACACCTCTCAAAAATCATCATGATCAAAGAAATTCCAGATCAAATTACGCCAAAGACATAATAAAAGAAGTTTGTTTTTACCACCAGAATGATTTTCAGAAGGGATCCAAGATGGCAGAGCAGAGACGTTCTGAGGCGCAGTACTAACAACCTCTTCCGTTTGGCTTTTAAAGATGCAACACATACAATGCATGTCCACAGTTAACAAACAGTTTGTGTTGGATCACAGTTTGTTCAGTGGTCTCAGAAATGCTTCCTTAAAATACAGTTTGTGATGAGATTAATGATGTGAGTCTACCTCTCCTTTGGTGGTTTCTTACGAAACAAGTCCATGGTGAAGTCATTATTCAAGCACATCGTGTGCTCCGTGATGCCAAAGTCTTCCAGTCGAGGAGTCGGAGCGTCGTCATCCATGCGCAGAGAGCACCGGGGTGTCTTCGGCTGCGGCGGCTCTGTCGCCATGACGACATGGGGCGGAGAGAGAGCAAAGGCTGGAGGAGGAGCTACATCCTGAGACAGTTCTGCGTTACCAAGCATCATCTGAAGGTGAAGTGCAGAGAGGCCAAAGTCTGAGAGCTGTGGTGTACGCATTTGGTCCGCAGCTGGAGGGAGCTTCTTCACAGGCGTCGCCTGAGGCGAAAGATGAACTTCCTGAGCTTCCTCGTCTTCGTTGGCTGTCCCTTCAGCTTGCTCCTTCTCCAGCTCTTCCTCTAGAGCATGTGTGATCTCTGCCTCACCTCCACCATTTGCCTCTAGAAAACAAAGTAAATAACAGATACAGTCCAATCAACACAGCTCACCACAAGGACAGCAGAACACAAGAACACAATGTCAAGTATGAACTATGCAAAAGTCAACAATTTGGAAAGTCCAGTTTCTTTGACTCACTACAACTGAACGACCTGACTGACTGAAAACCATGGACATACGACATAACTGTTAATGTTCCTTTTCAAATATTACAAACAATGAATCATTTAGCAAAAAAAAGTTGTAAAGTAGCACCTGAATTTTTCTGAAAAGTCTTATTTTGTGCCTTATATCCATATTTTTCAAAGTGGTTCCTGATTCTCTCGAGGTCTTCTGTGGTTCGCTGTTTCAGCACCATGCAGGCTTTAATGAAGCTTCTCAGCTCAGCATTACCATCCTGATGACATGCAACTCGGTTTTGTACCTGTTTCTGAACACGTGCATGACTGTTAGCGACATCACTGCACAGATGCCAATACGCACCTCAGCAAGACATAAAATAACGAGCTCGTTCGCTTACCTTAAGTTCTCTAACATCTGAATGCAGTTCATGTAGTACTTGCAACACCCCGCTGTCTGCGTCGTCTAAACCAGATAGTTAAGCAAATGAAAAACATTGTTCAAAACAATATTAACGGAAACCGTAAGGCATAATGTCACTTAGCACGATAGCTACAACACACAGCGCGGTCTGGGACAGCATTTTCACGCCACCTTGTTGATCCTCGCTTGGGTTTGTGCTCGCAGTATGTTGGAGGTTCGCCCTCTCGGTCTCTACGAGCACAGCCAGGCTGCGGAGCTTAGCGAAGAAGCGGCTGGAGGTGTCCAGTGCAGCCATGGGACAGCTACGTTTGCTATCTAGCTACCTAGTTGGGAAAAATAACCTAGTTATCTACCTAAACAACCGAAATAACCAGACATACAGTGGAGCAGCGTTGGTGTAGCTAGTTAGCATTAGCTAGATAGCAACGTATTTTGCAAGTGCCAGAAAACAAAAACAGCTAGCCAAACAAACAGATATACACATAAACGTAGCTAAATTAGCAGATTTTCCATAACATTACAAGATACAACATTTCAGTTAGGGCTTAAATGACTAAATAGGCATAGAACACAACAAATAAATTAAATAACCGCTACACCAGTTAGCTGGATATCTAATCCTAGTTCTCCTACTTTTCAAATTTAGCGCTACTTCCGCTTTTTGCGGAAGTGCGTAAGAACAAACACAACCAACCCTCCGTAAGATCCAGGGTCTGGACTTCTTTCCGCTGCAAAGTTTGTTGTAAAACGCACTAATTACAACTGTTTTAGCGTAAAGTGGAGATCCCTCTGACGATTCCCAGATTTTGACTACGATCGATGAATCACTAACTATCTCTTCCCCGTCTCTCTGTATAATGTATTTGGTGAGTCCAGGGAGTACGAGCAGTGCAGATAAGGGTGCAGAGCTAAGAGAGAGTGATGTAGTAAAAATTGTAACGTAGCATACTAAGTTTCCAAAAAAAGACATTCATCAGACTTTAGCGCAGACTTCAGAATAAGGGTCTTTAGAAAGCAAGGCAAATTTATTTCATACACATAGGCAGGGGTGTATCAAACTTTTCAAAAGTGGGGGTGTTTTGGGATGGGGAAGTCAAATCCCCCCTGAAGGTGTCATTCCCACCGAAGATCATAAAGCTCAAAGTAATTTCCCACTGTCTCTAAGAGGAATCTTTTTTATTTTATGCCTAAATACTCATCAACACTTTCTGCATCACTTCTGGTGTAACAATGGGCTTAAGGCCAGGCTACCCAGGCAAACATACACTATACTGCCAAAAGTATTCACTCACCCATCCAAATGACTGTGCACCAGTGCACAAAGCAAGGTCCATAAAGACGTGGATGGCAGAGTCTGGTGTGGATGAACTTGACTGGCCTGCACAGAGTCCTGACCTCAACCCAACAGAACACCTTTGGGATGAATTAGAGCGGAGACTGAGAGCCAGGCCTTCTCGTCCAACATCAGTATGTGACCTCACAAATGCGTTTCTGGAAGAATGGTGAAAAATCCCCATAAACACACTCCTAAACCTTGTGGACAGCCTTCCCAGAAGAGTTGAAACTGTTCTAGCTGCAAAGGTTGGACAAATGTCATATTGAACCCTATGGATTAGGAATGGGATGTCACTTAAGATCATATGTGAGTCAAAGAAGGTGAATGAATACCTTTGGCAGTATAGTGTATGTTAATAAAGCCTTGGGAAGGCTTGGTATGGGTGTGGCCCAGCGAATTAGAGATGAAAGCTTCATAGATTGGCCATATTTCTACAGTGTAGTGGACAACAACAATACCTTTTATATGGTGGTTTGGGGTTCAGTCTCCCGTCTGGGCAGGTGCACCATGCTGTACTAATATGAGTCCTTGGACAAGACTCCTCACAGTACAATGTCTCTGTAACATGACTGAAACTCTAAGTTACTCTGGATAAGAGCATCTACCACATTCGTTAATAGATTCAAACTTGCTTCTGTAACATATTGTGTAACATATTTAGATAGGCTAGTACACCAGATTTGATTCACGCAACATTTAATCAAGCTTTAACTTATATGACATTAAAAACCATGAAGTGGTTTAATTCTTTAAGTACTTATGTTGTCCAAGAAAAAAGAAACATAAGACAACTATCAGTACTGGCTTTATAAGCTATATTAGATGTTGTATGTGATACAATATAGAAACATGATTCTTATACATGTACACTTTACATTTGTCAACAAGATTTTGTGGTAAAATCAATCAGTGAACTGAACACTTCCTGCGTGTTAGTTTACACTTTACATTTATTACATACCGTCAACATAAAAGTCCCTGAGAAATGTTTCGTATCTAAATCTAATTTTCTGTATGTGCAAAGTTGTGCTTATTATGTCATTTGTCCTTTGGCCTCATGTACTGGTTGGGAATCCTGAGTCTATAAGAGCTTCCAGGACATTAATCAGAGTTTAGGTCCTATCGAATTCTCTAAGTCCTTCATAAACTCTGGATAATCCTCAAGTACTTGATCAAATTTATCCACAGACAGAGAGAACAGATGACATGGAGACATTGCGTAAACTCTATCCAAATTATTTTGCCTGGTCAGGAGACATATCTCTGGGAAAGGCAAAAAAAAAAACAAAAAAATGTGCACATAAAGAACAAATTCACTTTTTTGTTCAATTTTGTTTCAGATCATCAAACAATTATCTGTTTGAATTGATTTTGACAAAACATTTTGTAGATCTGTCAAAGTTATTAGTAATGGGATTAAACTGGAAATAGTACAGCATCTTAAAATACAGATGTTTTGTGTCACACCAACCTCCAAAATAGTCCCCATCAAACAGCTCCCTTTCAAAAGAGTTTCTCTGTAAGATGACCTGTCCACGTTCTATGAAGAACATTCGGTCACATAGAGTATCAGGGTGCATGATGACATCACCCTCCTGGAAAACTTCGTACTGTAGTTGTAAGAGGATGGTGTTGATGACATTTTCAGTGCAGTTCCGGAAGATGGGAACTTTTCTCACAAGGTGTGAGCACATGATCATCAAAATCTCCTTCAAAATTCAAACAGTTTGAGAGCTTATTCAACATGAAGTTAACAGTCCTTAGAAATCCAGTCACTGCAAAATACTCATTTAAATCATTAAGTCATACCTCTCTAAGAGATGAAGACACCCAGTTCAGAACTTCCTTCTCATCATACCATTTGCCACCGAAGCGAGTCTCAAAGTAACTGTTCACACGCACATACAGATCTTTGGGAAGCTTAATCTCTTTCATGTATCCTTTCAGATTATTGGTCTAGAAGAGAGAAAAAAAACCAACAAAAAACCACCACACAAATATTAGCATGAAAAAGTGTTGACATCGGCCTGTTTGAAGCACTGCATGTTTCCACACCCTGCTTATATATGTCCAAGATGTCATGTCCGCTTCAGTCATGAGGGTCACCGTGTTGGCGACCAAGACCGTGTACATTATAGCTCCTGACACCATGCTAGTAACAACAATCCAGAGCTCCACCTCATCTAGAGAGAAGAACAGAAAAGGCATTATGGGAAACATCCTGATCATCGTGAATACATTAGTATGATACATTTGTTTAGATTAGAAGTGTGAACTCTTTACTTGTTGGTAAACCTGAGGACCCATAGGATGTTGCTGTCATATGAGAGAGTGCACGGAACACTCCAACTGTGTACTTCTCGATCACAGTGGCGTTCTGGAACAAATAGTTATATTTCACTTATTTATACTTGAAAGACATCTTTCATTTATTTTTGACTCGGTTATAAACAAGCAAGAGTTTAACTACATTTTACATGCATAAAACTTTACATCTAGACATATCAATTAATTAAGCACAAGTCCAAATACCACAAAACATGTTTTAATGCCTGAAGTAAGCACACAGCTAACTACAGCTCTGCAAGAACAGTACTAGACATGCAGTATGTGAGACACAACCAAGTACCATGAGATTCTCCCGTTGGACCCAACAGTCTATAGGGAAGTCCTCCAGCATAGGAACAAAATACTGAACACAGCCATTCCAGTGGCACAGGAGGAAAATCACCATAAACAAAGACAAGACTCTAAAGAGCACCCGAGCCATCTCGCGGTCGGAGTTTGTAACCTATTGAGTAAGAAAGTACAATATAAAAATAATGACAAAAATATTACAAAGAATTGCAAATAAATTATATAGTTATCATGGTATGGCTTAAATAATGCAAACAAATGCACAGACAGGTCAGTGAGTGGGTAAATCTAGACAGGATAGTGGAGATTACACACTCTAGCGTGAAAGTTACGTACTTGTTCCGCTTCATTTAAAAACCTGATCAACCGAGACACACGTAGCAGACGAACGAGGCTGAGGATCTTCAGAAATGTAAGCATTGGGGCCATTGTAGTGGCTGTATCTAAGGAATACTCACTATCATACTGCATATCCTGTAAAGCAAAAAAAAAAGCTAAATATCAGAAACCCTTTCCTAAAGAATCGTAGCGAGTTGTTTTTGTCTGTATATTAAAGAATAAGTAATACGACCGTACCGCGACAAATACTACGCAGCCAACTGGAAAAGATGCAACAACGTCAGCTAGAAACCAACCCTTTAAATAATTCTTTCGGATGATTTTGAGATCAAGAACAGCTGCCTGTGGGACAGACAGAGTTGAAAGGTTTTTTTAGTCGGGCACATTTTCAGCACGCAGGTTTTGTACGTTTTGTGCTTAGATGCTTACCTCACAGTCCTCTGTAATTATTCCTGTCCTGAAGTTCAGTCCAATGTCAATTAGGAACAGAGTGTCTGAGAACACGTTAAAACTCCCCCAACCAGCTCCACTATGGCCGTTTAAATAGGAAATCTCCACCGGAATCCCAATCAGGTTTGTAAATATAACAACCACCATGCATGTGATGTAGTAACTCCTGAACAAACAAGATTCAAAACTTTTCTAACAACACGACCATTTTAACAACAACCAAAAAGCTAGACCGTACATCATCATTCATATGATCACTATTTATACTTAACTGTGGAACCACGCAGCTCTAAACTTGATAGTAAGTCTGACGCTCCGTGTGAGTGCGCACCTTTAATATCTCATCAGGGTCTACGAGCTAACAACACGCGCACTGTACCTGAAAGAACTGAACGGGTGGATGACAAAGATCCCTCTTTTTCTTTGGTCGATGCACTCATCCTCCACAGCCACTTCGCTACCATACACATGAAGAGACTGTCTGTTTAACTGGGGCAGGAGCAAGTCCATCCACCAGTCCATCCACGAGTCCATCCACCAGTGCTTGCCTCTGTATCGCCTGTTTGCAGGTGCTTGCCTCTGCATGACTAAGTGCTCTTAGCACAGCACCGCTGTTTAAATCACTGCACCGCTGAAAACTTTATTTCGGTACTTCTTTTATACTGACCCGTTGTTTTTCTGCCTTATGTACCAGCATCCCCACAGCACATTTCCAGTCCTGTTCCCTGGCACAGCTCAGGCTGGGCGGGAAGGACAGCAGCTAGTGTCAGGCTTCCCATTCTCTGTGTTCTTCGCTGTTGCCAGTTTCTTGATTGTCTCATCAACTATTCAGTATTTCCGCTTCATGAGCACGCAGATGAGACACGTCTGAAGAGTAGAGTGGCTCACCCTCACAATTGGCTGGTTTTGGATATCATGGTTATGTGTTATCTGAACCAATAGTTCATTGTGGCGCTGAAGTCGCAGCTATGCTGCTTATCGGACAGGAGTAACGACCGAGTGGCTTATGTGTGAAGAATGAATACAAATGGAGCAATTCACAAAAAAATCAAACACAGACGCCAGACCTGGATCACGTGACTTTTAGGCTAAAACTGACCGTCAATGATAAAAAAAAAATCTTTTACATTATTTTAGTCTAGGCTTAAGCTTATTCTGGTTTGGGGAAAGCAACACATATTACTTTTGGGGTTTTATGGTGTGCATAATTAAATGAACATACCGTGTCTACCACAGTCTTCTGAGAGACCTCTACAGGACACTGGAGATAGTGTTGAATTACAGGCTTGATGTTAGACACAGCACAGGCCTTGTAGCACTGCCCCCGAGTGTCAACATACAGGGTTACAGTTCAGTGTTGCATACAAAATAATGCAGGTTAACTTATCTTCAGTTTCCACAGAGTAATAAGCTTTGTTTAGTGTCACTAAAATATAACACCAAATTCACATATTCAAAGGGAGTTAGATTAAACTTCCATTTATTCTTGTCAAACAACAATTTACTTTGGCTCTAAAGACAAATAAATCATGCCATCTGGTTCAATTTATAACACAATAAGTAATAAGATTTTTTTGAGGGGAAAAAAATCAATAAACAATCTAGCAAACATAAACAAAACCATGAGCAGTGCAGGTGTGTCCTCGTCCATCATATCAGGTCTCAGGTTCAGCATCAGTGGACGAAGCACTGTGTTTCTGCTCAGCCTCTTTAACAAACACAAACACAATCAATTCAGACATAGTTAGTTTATTAAACACAAACACGATCAATTCAGACATATATAGTTAAAGTTGTTGTAAAACCAGCAGAGATATACAAGGCATGCCAAGAACAATTTTTAGCTTTAAGAGCTGATTGGTTAAGTTTTAATTTTATTCCTTTGCTGTTAAAATGTCACAGACAAATATCTTGGTACAAATCACCCCTAATCTCACAACCTTAACTCTCTTCCAAACTCACATGATTCAGAACGCAGAATACAAGGGAAATCTCAAAGACTAAAAGTGCCAGCTAATGGGAAGTCTAATAAAGTTTAAAGAATTGTTAATAGAAAATCAGCATTTTTAAAACATACAGAAAACTTTTTCTTTAATTCATATTTTATACATCAATAAGACTTTTATGAAATTTATAGACCTTATTAAGGTCCAAAACCTTAAGTGGTCAATAAATATAAATGATAATTAGAGCTGGTCCCATTATCTGTGGTACATCTAGTCAAGAAACATCAACTACAATGAATATAATGCAATGATCTCTGCATGAACATCTATTCTATATTGTGATTAATGTAAAAGATATTGTCTTTAAGGAACTCTTTAAAACAGTCAATATTAGGGCAGAATGTGGGTCAAGAGACCTGCAGCTGTTTAAACCCCTTTATTAGGCCTGCCCTTCAACATCATTAAACACACATATCATTAAACACACATCATTAAACACGCATATTGAACATTTATTTAGTTGCGTGTTTGTTTTTCCTGACAGCTAGAGACTTCCTTTATTTTTTCCATGTGCTTAGCAAACGAGTGAACCCTATCTGTGGAAGTTAATGTCAACCCTTGCTGGTTGATGTTGACTACACAGGTACTAAGGAAGAGCTAATAACTGACATATCTATGCTAATCTGGAAACATTTTCTATATAATCGGTGGTGTAGGTCTGGAGGAACTGACTTCTCAGTCACAGCATCCTTGTGATTTTGTTACTCTTAAATCAGGTCATCTTAAATTGGGTCAATAGGGCAGGCATATTCAAGTTCCCAGCACCATGACCTGGTTCTGACATGCACAGTTCTGACATGTACCTGGTTCTGACAGCTCCTACAGATCTGTGCCATCCACCTCAATCCTACCCTTTCAGTTGTTTCAACATTTAACTATTTTGGTCATAAACACTTAATAAAATAATACTAAAAAAATATTATACCAATATTTGTCCTTAGTAAGAACAGTAAGCAAGAACAAATTGTTGAAAAAGATAAAGAAGTTTACAAACTAAAAGTAACAGGAAGTCGATGCAGTATAATTAGGTTTGAATCAGTTGAATTAACAGACAAACATAAAGCAGAACGAAACTGAAACAAAACAATCCTAAACCACAGAAACTATAACGTTACTGTCAGGTGTCGGGTCCGGCGGTACCTCAGCCGACCTGTAGGCGTCATCTCCTAGAGTTTTTGTGTTCATGGAACGTTCCATTCTCACCTGTTCCCCATTTTGGTCATCAGCACCCCTATATTAGGTTCCCCACTCCATGTATACTTTGTGAAGTATTGCCAACCTAGTTGCGTACCAAGCGGTCTCTTTGTAGGTGGTAGTTCTGGTTCTTGTTTCTGTCTACTCGCCTGTTCATGGTTTTTGTCCTTTTGCCTTGCCCTATTGTACCTCTGCCTGTTCCTGTTTCCTGCTGTGGTTTTTTGACACTCTGCCGGGTTTTGGATACTGTTTTTGCCCCTTTTGTACCTTTGCTTGCTCTCTACCTGGTTCCTGATCCCTTTTCTGTGTTTGACGCTGATCTCTGCCTGTTCCAATACGTTTACATGAGCCGTTATCCTGTGCATGGATCCCTCTCTGTCCCACACCCCAAACACATTACAATTACCAAGACGCACGGAGAATAATCTGATACATGCAACAAAAAGGGGCACAGAGACCAACAACCCGCAACCAAGAAGAGAAACCAAGAGACTTGGATTCACAAACAAACTAAGAAGAAACGAGAGACACCTGAACATAATCACAAGAGGAATGGTCTAGTCCTAAAGAAAACCAGGTGAGACCTGAACAAAACAAACAAAACCAAATGGCAATGTAATCATGGGACATTATTTATTTGTTATTAAAAAGCATATTAAAACAATCACTGTGAAAGTTGTAGAGTTGATATATTGGCACCCCCCTCCCCCCCAAAAATGTAGAATAACTATCACCTCATGTTGGATGTTAAAATGAATATGTAATATGGAATCAGAAACAATAAGAACCACTAGCTTTGTTTTTAACTCAAAAATGAAATGAAATGCAAATGCTAACTGCAGAACCTAAATTGCCTGCTGTCTAAGGACTTACTGTTCAAGTCCTCGCAGCACTGTTGAGCCAGACTCTCCATGACCGTCTTCTCAACAGGGAACTCCTGTAGGATCTGATCAAAGTCGTCTGCAGATAAGGACAACAGGTGGCAGGTAGACAGAGCACGAACTGAGGGTGCTTGATTTCCTCTGGTCAGGAGGGCAACCTCTGAGCAAAAGGACAGTCCAGTTCAAAGGTTAACAGAATACTCTCTGTACAAAAGGACAACCCAGTTCAAAGGTTGACAGACCCGATCATCAATCTTAACGCCAAAGAGCTTCTGTAAATTGTGTTGTGTCCCATTCATTCTCATAGTATAACACGGCTTTGTTGTAAGAGCTAACCTCCAAAATAATCCCCATCACGCAGCTCCTTCTGAAAAGATTCTGTCTCCACAATGACCTGTCCATGCTCAATGAAGAACATGCAGTCACCATGACCATTTTTGTGAACAATGATGTCTCCCTCCTGGAACATTTCATGTTGAAGTTTTGAAAGGACCACACTGATGAAACTTATATCACAATTCTGGAACATGGGAACGTTCTTCAGGAAGTGTGCACATGTCACTGTAAGAACTTCCTATAGAGAAAGAAGAAACACATCACAGCTTCATATAACATTTTACTTTATGATAATACAAAAGAACAAAATTGATCATTTTCTGTTTTCCAAATACAATTTCCAGTCTAATAAATACTGATAACCACCTCTTTCAAAGACTTTGACACCAAGCTGAGAGCGTTCTTCTCGTTAACCCATTTTCCTTCGTAGCGTGCCTGGTAATAGTCCCTGATGCGAGCGCGCAGTGCTCCAGGAAGCCTTCTGTAGGTCATGTAATCTTCTAGATGCCTCATCTGAAAGGCAGAACACTCAGTAAAATCTCAGGAAGCAGTGGTGCCTCCTGCAGCTTGTGGAATGTGTAAAAAAAACTCCTTGCAACATTCAGTCTTTCCAGTATTCACACAAGAATGAAATGAAAAGCTCAGCTCTTTCTCCTCCAGCTACCATCGGACTCATTCATCTGCAGAACTTCAAGTTTTAATTGCTTCATTGTTAGGTCACATAAGTGTTTAGTCTTATAAAATGAGAATGGTGAAACTAGATAGACATTAAGTTTGCATACAAAGTTTAACACTGCTTTTTAATGAATCTACTTTTACAAACATTAGATTGGGAAATACCTTTCTCTTGTATAGTTTTTCAGTTAGTTCAACGTTGGTCATCACTGCAAGCACGTTGGAAAATAACATCATATACATTATGGCTCCAGACAACATGCTGGTCATGACCACACACATATCCAACTCATCTGAAGAAGTTTGCATACAACAAATATTTTTGTAACAATGCCATTTTCTATGTGAGCTTCAAGGTATGGCTTTATATATTACAATAAAATGGAGCAGGTATTCTCTGGATTAGCCTGAACAAGAAATATAAGTAGCATTTTCTTTTCAAAACTAGACGAAATTAACACAATGTATTTTGTAGATAACAAACTGATTTGTTATGAGGGCTTGTAATCAAAAACAAAACTGATGGGAATTTTAACTTGTATGTTATCAGTAGTAGGCACTAAGAATCACACAACTCTAATGGAAAAACTGAGCACATGATCCTGACATACCTGTGGGAGGCTGATTAGATCCATAGGAAATCCTCACCATATGAGATACAGCTCGAAACATGCTAAAAAAGTATTTTTCTGGAAATGTGGCATTCTGAAAATAACAAAAGACCACATCAGAGGAAACAAAAATACCTACTTCACACACTCAAGAAGATATTATCTTTACACTACTGAAGTTTAACATTTACCATATGATGACTATGATACATTTAATATTAGCACAGCTCAGAAGTGGAAGCTCACCAAAAGATTCTCTTTTACAATCCAGCAGTCTGATGGAAATCCTTGTAGCGTTGGAATGAAGTACTGAATACAGCCATTCCAGTGACACAGTAAAAACATCAGTATGAACAAAAATATAATTCTGACAAAGATTTGAAGATTTTTATCACAGTCCTGTAAAGGGAACAAATATATAAGACAAGTGATATAACAATGGAGAATAAAATGTTTAACATCAGGGTCTGATTTAAATTGCACCAAAAATCAGCAAAAATACTGTTGGGAAACAAGACTTCAGGGCCTTAAAATCCACAAGGACAT
Organism: Sternarchorhynchus goeldii; assembly: GCA_028565775.1. NCBI lineage: Eukaryota > Metazoa > Chordata > Actinopteri > Gymnotiformes > Apteronotidae > Sternarchorhynchus > Sternarchorhynchus goeldii. Next base: position 1,791,649 of record JAOXYF010000024.1, read on the forward strand.
TTGGGTGCAAGGCATTTTCATTATGTAAGTTTATAAAATATTAACAATCATGTATCATTTGTCAAATAGTGCTTTGCACTAATCAATGTGAGACAAGACAGGTGTGACTCACCCTCTCCAAATCACGAAAAAATCTCACTAGCTTTGACACACGGAGCAGACGGATGAGACTTAACAATCTTGCTAACATAAACATCCTCATAATTTTTCCGGCTCCTATTGAAGTTTTGTTGCTACTGGTATTAAAGACATCCTGAGGACAGTTTAACATGTTTGCATTACATTTCATATCACTTCTGTAAATATAAATAAATATATACACTATATTGCCAAAAGTATTCGCTCACTCATCAAAATGACTGTGCGCCAGTGCACAAAGCAAGGTCCATAAAGACATGGATGACAGAGTCTGGTGTGGATTAACTTGACTGGCCTGAATGGTCAAAAATCCCAATAAAAACACTCCTAAACCTTGTGGACAGCCTTCCCAGAAGAGTTGAAGCTGTTCTAGCTACAAAGGGTGGACCAACGTCATATTGGACCCTATGGATTAGGAATGGGATGTCGCTTAAGATCATATGTGAGTCGAGGAAGGTGAGCGAATACCTTTTGGTGATATATATATTTTATATATATATATATATATATATATATACACATAACAACAAATGTATTATGAAAATAAAAAAGTGGAACTATGGTGATTTTTTCTGACTTTGGCTGGTTTCTTTTTTTTTTTTTTACAATTATCCACCATATAATTAAATTCTAACATACTACTTTGATTTGTAATATTCAGTAGTGAACATATATACGTGAGTAGAGCAATTGCGAAGTGTTTAATCAAACAAATACTCTCATTATTCTTACCACCAGAGCAATGACCAAGTCAAAAGAGAAAGCAGACAGAATATCTGGTATAAACCAAGTCTTGAGATATTCATTCCTTATTGTTTTCAGGTCAAGTATAGCTACCTACAGAGAGATACAGTTCTATATAGTTTAAACAGTTCAGACAAACCAACTTCAAAGAATGGATACAATCAGGTGCTGAGTACAATATACTCTTAGTTTTTAGAGTATTCATCTTACTACAGGTGACCATCTGAATACTTAGAATGTAGTCCAGGTCAGGGCACAATAACACTAGCCTTGACCAGCCATCTTAAAACTTTAGCATTTCAAATTCCATCAGTTCTAATATGGTGTTTTTCACTATTTTGAAAAGTTGGTATATATAGGATGTGTGGGTATGGGGCTCGCTGCTACGGCCCATACAGTCCCTGTACAAACAGAGCAGGATTGGTTCACATGGTTGGCAGGAAGTCAGACTGGTTTCCAGTTGGGGTTGGACTCCACCAGTGCTGCCCTTTGTCACCAATTCTGTTCATAACTGTTATGTTGGTGATATCAGTTCTGGACCTCCAGCTGAGATGGTGCAGCTGAGTGTGAAGTGGCTGGGATGACAATCAGCACCTCTAAATCTGAGACGATGGTACTCAGTCAGAAAAGGGTGGAATGCTCTCTCCGGGTTGGCAGTGAATTCTTTGCCCCAAGTAGAGGAGTTCAAATATCTCGGATTCTTGTTCACGACCAAGGGAAGGCTGGAGCGAGAGGTTGACAGACGGATTGATGCAGTGTCTGCAGTGTTGTGGACCCTGTACCAGCCCGTTATGGTGAAGACGGAGCTGAGCCAGAAGGCAAAGCTCTCAATTTACCGAGTGCTGCATAGTTTTTATTTGCATGGTTCTTTATATCTAACATGTCCCAATCCTCCTGATGGGATGAACGTATTTGATTTTAGGCCACATGATTTTTTTACCACAAGTGATCCCATCTAAATTCTTCTAACCTTAGAGGCTTTTCACCACAAGTGATCCCATCTAAACTTCCATTTCGATTCCTGTTTTTTCATCCATTCCATATTGTGGAGGCATTTCAAATTTTGTTGTGCCAGCGTTTGGACAGCACTGTACGTTGCAACCTTGTGTCAAATATGCATTATGAACTTGCATCAGTGTGGGATATTATCAGGACAACTGCAAAAGTATGAACATGTGCGGAATCATGCTTCGACCCTTTCATTGCCACTTGTGGCTAAACTATTATTTTGTAGTCTTGTTTTCTATTCATATTTTCTAATCCTTCATGTAGTACAGAGAACATAGCAGGTTATCAGATCTGACGAGTTAGTTGATCACAAATTCTGCACGTAATTTCAGGTATGTGAGTTTTTCCTATATTTTACAGAAAAAGACGAATACAAGTCAGAGGAGAAAGTTACTAACCTCACTGTCCTCTGTGAGAATGCCTGTTCGAAAATTAAGAATAACATCAATTAAAAACAGGATGTCAGAAGACAAATTAAAGCCCAACCAGTAGTTACTAATAGAGCTAAATGCTTCTTCAGTGAATGCCATCTCCAGTGGAACCGATATAAGACTCACAAATGTCAACAGCACCATGAACACAACATAGTAGTGCCTGTGGGTAAAGAGAGTGATAAGAATTACTAAGAGTTGTGTAAGAACTACACAATTACCAATTACTTCTTTACAATGATCTCCAAAAGAATTTGGAAAAATACAATTTGTTTAGCCCTGCACTACAACATCTTTTGGGACTGAGTGAAGTGTTTAGGCACTGTTTTGACAGTTCAGCTGTATTTGTGCAGTTATCTGTCCACAATAGGCAAGTATGCATGTCCAGTGGTTGCTAAGAATGGTTTAACTTAAAGACACGCCATCTAACACTAGTTAGCAGTGACCAAGGACTGAACATTTTATCTAGCGAACATGGGCAACACGTTGGCTAACCGTGCATTAGCCTTTATTTAAATATCTAGCTTAGTTAAATAGCTATGTAGCTAACAGTGTATCATTACAACTAAAGTCTTGTAGGTTATAAATTAATAGGATCTAAATTCACCTATTTTGCTACACAGACAGGTCATGTAGAGTTAGCCATCGTATTATGTCAAATATCCTAGTGTTAGACAAGCTAGCTAACCATTTATCTAGGACTCAGAGGATGCATCACCCACTGTCCTGTTTGGTTTTAACGTAGACATTAAGTTTACCTTAAAGGACTCAGAATATGTATCACCCACTGTCCTGTTTGTTTTAACGTAGACATTAAGTTTACCTTAAATGACTCAGAGGATGTATCACCCACTGTCCTGTTTGGTTTAACGTAGACATTAAGTTTACCTTAAAGGACTCAGAGGATGTAT
>JAOXYF010000024.1:1799960-1821070 GCA_028565775.1 Sternarchorhynchus goeldii
AAATGTGCTTCTGGAAGAATGGTCAAAAATCCCCATAAACACACTCCTAAACCTTGTGGACAGCCTTCCCAAAAGAGCTGAAGCTGTTCTAGCTGCAAAGGGTGGACCAACGTCATATTGAACCCTATGGATTAGGAATGGGATGTTAGTTAAGATCATATGTGAGTCAAGGAAGGGGAGCGAATACTTTTGGCAATATAGTGTATTTCTGATTCTGATTCATTCTCTTGATGGTACAGTTCAGGTTAAAAAACGGCCAAATCCAAGTTTGATCCAAACCAGGTCCATATCGTTATTATGGTGTAATGTTTGTGACCCTTCCTGAACTGTGGGGTTGTAGTTGCTGCTGGAGGAGAGGCTGAACTGCAGCCAGATCTCTCAGGATGTGGGCGTCTTCGTGGAGCTCGTCTGGACGGAAGCTCTTGGATCACTCGGCAGCCTCCTCACCATCCCAGTCACCAGCGTCAGCCTCAATGATGTAAGAGTGCAGTGATGTAAAAGAAGTGATGATGTAAGGGAAGTGATATAAGCATGAGATGTTATGGAGACAGGGAATCTGCTTCTGTGTGTATAACCAGTCTGTGCTCTTGCAGGAGTGCAGGGTGAAGGGTGTGTGTGTGTGTGTGTGTGTATAACTTGTCTGTGCTCTTGCAGGTGAGCAGGGTGGAGGGTTTGCTGCTGCAGGTTCAGAAGTGTGAGAGTGAAAGCGCGGTGCAGTCTCTGCTGCAGGAGGTCAACACGCTGTTGCCGCTGGCAACGACAGAGCCGGACTCCAGAGCTAAGCTTGTGTCTCAGAGACTGGACCTCTGTCAGGTAACTCACACACCACTGGATCTCTGTCACGTAACCATATATAATATGTATAATATATGTGTGTATATGTATGTATGCATGTGTGTACCCCCAGCTTATCCGAGATATTCTGAATGTGAGTGAAGCAACTTTGGGAAACCCCTCTCCATCTTCTCTGGGAAAGTATCGTGCTCTGAGGTGCAGTATTGAGCAGGTCCCTACTGAAAGCCAAGAGTTTCAGTCTGTCTGCAAACTTTTGCAAGACAGGTATGTACAAAATATCTTTAATCTCGTCAGGGAAGGGGATGTTTGCTGGTTGTTCTACTTGTTAATATTCTTTTTATTGTGTGTGTGTGTGTGTGTGTGGGTGTTTTTATAGGCCAGCCCAGATCCAGCAGGTGCTACGTGTGAGTAGAGCATCAGAGCTTCATATGTTTAGGGAGGAGCTAGGCAACGTCAAGCCCCTCCTCCATTCCACAGCTCCTAGCAGCTTTGTGGGAATCCTGTCACGGTAAGAAACTCTTACTCACATACACCCAAACACACACTCTTACACACAAACTATCTCTCTCTCTCACACTCACACACACACACACACACAGTACTTTACTTGATGGGTTTCCTTTTCATGTCCAGAGGTCTGTTGCTGCCAAAGGTCGGAGTTGAGCAGCACGGTATTGACAGAACCGATGTGGGTAATCTGGGAAGTGGCATCTACTTCAGTGACTCCCTGAGGTCAGTGACATAAAAAAGAACATCTGGACATCTGAACATCTGGTCGTGGGCCCCTGTCATGTTCGGCGTTCATCAACCTCATGACGTCCTCCCGTGAGGTGCTGGGGACCAGTTCTTCAGTGTGTTCTTACTTTGTTCCAGCACCTCTGTGAAGTATTCGAGGCCCAGCGTGGGGGACGGCTCTCGCCTGCTGCTCGTGTGTGACGTGGCTCTGGGACGGTGTAAGGACCTGTACGAGAGGGACCCCTCGCTCAACTGCGCTCCTGACGGACACGGCAGTGTCCACGCCGTCCGCCGCACACAACGCAAACACTCGCAGTTTGAGGTGCTCCCTGTACATGCAAGCAGTTCTCTAGAAAGAATATCTTCTCAGAACAGCAGTCAGTGCCTGACGCTCTCTCTGTCTGTCGGGGTGTGTATTGCAGGATGATGAATATGTGGTGTATAACACCGACCAGGTCAGGCTGAAATATGTAGTTCAGTATTTCCTGAAGGAGGACCAGGTGAAGTGTTTTGAACCACATGTTGATACTTCTGTGGACTGCATACCTTCCGTCATGACCTCTGACCTTTGTGAGTGGTCACTGTTACATCATCTAATCACCATTTTACACCATTTTAAAATTCAAGTGTTCAAATGAACAGGCACTGATTCTGTGACCATTAACAAATACACTTTATTAATGAATACGCTTTAATAATGAATACGCTTTAATAATGAATACGCTTTATTTCAGTCACGAGTGTGTCCCACTGGTGCTCTGATATAGGACTCATTGTGTGTATTTGGTTGTGTGTGTGTGTGTGTGTGTGTGTGTGTGTGTGTGTGTGTGTGTGTGTGTGTGTGTGTGTGTGTGTGTGTGTGTTGGTGGGTGGGTGGGGTGTTTGTGTGTGTTTGGCTGCACTGGTGTTTGTTTGTGTGTCTGCTGGGGTTTTTGGGTGTGCTGGTATTTAACTCTTCAGTGTCCAGTGATGACCTGCTGGGGTTGGAGGGGGTGAAGAACCCTCTGGAGGACGTCACACCTGGTTTGTTAGACAGTAGTGGCTCCACACTCCCCCTGGACGCTGTCCACGTCAGGTGCAAACTAATGGACCTTCTCTGCCAGGTATTGTACTGGGAAAACTGTGTAGTGCAACTGGACTAAAACTGGGTTACATTAAATGAGTTTTACCCAAGTTTTAACCAGTAACCACAGTCCCTGGTTGGGTTGAGTCTATGAAGGCAGTAGTTGGTGTATACGGGTGTAATACGGGTGTAATACGGGTGTAATACGGGTGTAATACGGGTGTAATACGGGTGTAATACGGGTGTAATACAGGTGTATATGGGTGATAGATGTGCTAATGTCTTGCCTTCCTGTCTTGATCCCTTTGGCGAATATCAACGTTTTGACTTTTCTGGTTGGTCTTGACATATAATCTAATGCTAAACTGGACTGTAATCAAATCGGCATGGCATTTAATATAATAATCATATTAACTGTAATAATTGTTTCATGTCAGTATTCAAGTGCCAAACTTTTTTGTGTTTTTGTCTTTTCACAGGTTATCATATTCCAGGTATACACAAACAAGAGTGAAGTACCTATTGAGGCCAAGTACGTGTTTCCTTTAGAAGAGACGGCAGCGGTCTGTGGTTTTGAAGCCTTCATTAATGGAAAGCACGTTATCGGAAAGGTGCCTTTCCCCGTCTTACCTACCCTCCCAGAACCTTCCAGAACCTTCCAGACCCTTCCAGAACCTTTGACCTGTTGCAGCAGTCATAAAGCATACTTTTGTTGCTGGTTCCACTCCCACGTCCTCTCTTCTCCTCTGTCTCTCTCTCTCTCTTTTCTCCTCCTGGTCTCCCACTGTCTCAGGTGAAGGAGAAGGAGCAGGCGCGTAAGGAGTATAAGCAGGCGATAGAGAAGGGCCATGGAGCATACCTGATGGACCAGGAAGCACCTGTGTGATGTCTTTCTGCTCACGCATTCATAGCTCACTTTATTGTGTTCATTCTTAAAGATCTAGGTCAGTTATTTTACCTTTTTGTCTGGATGTCTGTGTGTGTGTGTGTGCATCTGTCTTTCTGTGTATCAGGATGTCTTTACCATCAGTGTAGGGAACTTGCCTGCTGGTGCCACGGTGCTGATCAAGGTGACCTATATCACTGAGTTGGTCGTGAGGGCGGGCACTGTCCTCTTCTCCCTGCCTGCCAGTGTGGCTCCATGGCAACAGAGCGCCGCACTTAACCAGCGAACTCAGGTACCCTGGCGAGGATGTTCACGTACCTACTACGTTTCCCAGAAGGCCTGGTTTAAACTCATGCAGTCATATTTGTTTGATGCAGTAAACACACAAACCTCCATTTCATTCTCAAGTTGACATGTTTTCGAGGAGTCGGTCCTGATGCTGTCTTTGTGTTTCAGACGTCTGTTGAGAAGGTCGGCGTGAATGAGCTTCGACCACAGGGGTGAGACTGAGATGACAGCCATGACACTTTATTTACAGTATATATGTGTGAGAATAACTCACTCTCACTCTCACTCTCTCTCTCTCTCTCTCTCTCTCTCTTTCTCTCTCTCTCTCTCTGTCTCTCTTTCTGTCTGTCTCTACAGGGAGTTCTCTTTGCACATGTCCATAGAAATGCCTTATGAGATCCAAGGGCTGGATTGTTCTCATCGTATCAACACCAAGGTGAGTCTTGTGTTGCTTGGGTTTGTGATCATGTCCATGTATTGCAAGTGTTCTCAGAGTACGTGTGTGTACGTGTGTGTACGTGTGTGTACGTGTGTGTACGTGTGTGTGTATTTGTGCGTGTGTGTGTATTTGTGCGTGTGTGTGTACGTGTGTACGTGTGCGTGTGTACATGTGTGTGTACATGTGTGTGTGTGTGCGTGTGTGTACGTGTGTGTACATGTGTGTGTACGTGGGTGCTCAGGCCTGATTGTTTCTCTCTCTGTAGCGGACCGAGTGTAAGGCCGTGGTCATGACCTTGCCTGACCAGAGCCTCGGTGCTGACGGCTTCCAGCTCAGCTTTTCTCTGTCGCAGATCCACATGCCCAGGATGTGGGTGGAGAAACATCCAGAGAAGGACAGTGAGGTGCAGATGCTACTTCCAGTCCCATAAATATACGCCTACAGTCCCATAAATATACGCCTACAGTCGTGTTTTTGGTTAGGCAGGACATCCTTTCTTTTTGACTTTGCAGTGCAGTTCTATCAGTTCTAAAACCCAGCAGTATGTTTTTTAATAAGACATATGTCATATGTAGTACAGGGCAGCAGCATCATGTCCTCCTGGGTCTGTGTGTCGGTGTAGAGCAGCTGGACTGTTCTGGGCTGTAACTCTGCGGGTGTCCGTTCACAGGCTTGCATGCTGGTCTTCTACCCGGACTTCGGGAGCAGTGGTGGGCGGAGCTCTGGCTCCGCCGAAGTGATCATCGCGATAGACACGTCGGCATCCATGCGCGGAGAGCCGGTGCTGAACGCGCGCCGGCTCGCTCTGAAGGCTCTCCACACGCTGGACCGCTCGCTCAGAGTCAACATCCTGTCCTTCGGCACTGGTGATCCTGTCTCTTCACCATGACACAGCAATTCATGGTTCATGTTTGTGTTGTTTGAGCTAGTGGTTTGGATCCAGAACCATTAGCACGTTAGTCTGTGTCCATCTGCTTCTACAAGGAAAGCACAATGGTTCTGATGGTTTCTCTTTCATATGGATCCAGTTTAATTTGTGTGTTTATCATTTAATAGACTACAAAGAGGCATTTCCTACACCAAGAGTTCTAGAGGAAGTGTTAGAACCAGCTCAGAAGTTCATTATGGTGAGTGTCTGCATAGAAGATTAATATCTACTGTATGCTGAAGAAGAGTAATATCTACTGTATGGTAAAGAAGCTTGAGGGAGGAAAACAGCGGTTTGTTTATCCATCCAGAAACAAACCATCAAACATAAATAAATATGTGAAATGTCATAAATAATTAAACGACCTCTTCAGTGTTGGAATGAAGAATACAATTTCAGTTTGGACATGTAGGTGTCGTCACTGAGTTTTGGCACATTTAACCCAGCTGTGTTGGATAACTGTTGTACTGTATGGTTTCTTTCATAGATGTTAGCATCTGTAATGAGCATCTCATAGTTTGCTGACATTAAGAGATTGTATCGCTCCATTCAGTACGCATGCGTTTCTACACACTTCAGTTCATGTATTTCACTGTGCATATAGTCCTCCGCTGCTGTTGGGGGCAGCACTGAGCTGTGGAGGCCTCTGCGCAGCCTGAACCTGCTGCCACCGACGCGTGGCCTGAGGAACGTGCTGCTGTTTTCTGATGGCCACGTGCAGAACCAGCCTCAGACGCTGCAGATGGTGCGGGAGAACGGCAAGCACACGCGTCTCTTTACCTGTGGCCTCAGGTCAGCACACGCAGGTCGAGCACACGCACGTGATCTGTACTACGCTGTGAGAGCATTTACAGGACTGTCAGGCTGTAATATGAAACTGAGCTCTTTAATAAATCACATTTGTTTTTATTGTGTGACGTGAGCATCCTGATCAACTGCACACATTCTAAGTATTTTATCACACTTAATAAAAAAAAGTGAAATACGTTTGGTCCTAATAAAGCAGGGCAGTTTTGAACCACATCACACCAAGCACATTTTCACCAGTGTGCTGGTGAACATATCACAGTATATTCTACTACACTATACTCACTAATGCTGCTCTAAACGCTCCCTGTCCATTTGCTAGTGGTGATAATTACCTCCAATTAGAAATACTGTATATGTGTGTGTGTGTGCGTGTGTTTGCAGCCCAGCAGCCAATCGGCACATGTTGAGAACGCTGGCCCAGGCTGGCGGGGGAGTTTATGAGTTTTTTGACACAAAGAAAAAACACACCTGGGCTGAGAAGGTGAGCTGCGATAGGTCACAGTCCCTCCGTACACCTCCCACACAGTGTGAGCTGATGCTGACTCTCTGTTCTAGGTGAGCTCTCAGGTGAGGTGCATGGCATCTCCTGGCTGCAGATCAGTGTCAGTGAAGTGGCAGCGGTTCAACCCCACAGCGCCACCTCCTGTTCAAGCTCCCTCATTGCTGAATGCTCTCTTCAGCAACCGTCACACCCTGGTTTATGGTTTCGTGCCTCATTGTACCCAGGTATTCCAGACAGATGCAGGGCAGATTTGTTACTGCAAACATCCAGATCATCCAGATCAGAACATTCAGTCCTTTGTTCTTGGCTGTTGTGATGTTCATTCAGGCCACTCTGTTTGGTGATCTCAGTGGACAGGAAATTCAAACAATGGTTTCTACTACTGAATTACAAAAGACTAAAGGAAAGGTAAGACCTGGACACTGGAACATGAGTCAGAAAATATCTCTTAATAAAAGCACAGTTTTGAAATGATACCGTTGTGTGTGCGTGTGTGTGTTCCAGTTCCTTCACAAGCTGACAGCGAGGGCAGTCATCCGAGATTATGAGGACGGAGCTCTTGGCACTAGTGAAGCTGAGCATGAGGTTTGTACCATGAGAGGGAAATGCTTTTAGGCTCTTGTCAAATATGCCTGTTTGATTTATTTGTATTGAAGCATTTGCAACTGTGATATGGACATACAAACAAAGCCTGGCACCCAGCTGTAAAACACGCACTGAGACACCACAGTATCTCAACCTCACCACAGATACTCCAGAGAGACATTTTGCAACTTGGAAAGTGTTCTTAAAGCTCGTTACTGCACGGACATTAGCAAAAAATGAAATCGGTAGCACAGCGCTGACTGAGCAGCAGGTGGTGGTGGTGGTGGTGGTGGTGATGGGGTTAAGGACACTTCTCTGTGGTGTGTGGGCTATGGAAGCAGAGGGATCTTCTAACATGGATGTCTGCTCCTCACGGTAGGGCAGGAAGGCTGCGCTGAAGTCCTACATCATCGAGCTCAGCAAGGAGTTCTCCATTTTGTCCCAGTTCACCAGCTTTGTTGCCATCGAGGAAAGGGTATGACAACCATTTAACCGGAAATTGGTTCCTCCACATTCCTGTAGAGGCTGCTTTTGTCACGTCCTCTAAAGCTGAAAGGCGGAGTCCGTGTTGGGTTAAGGTGTGCCCTTTGCATCCTGCTCTCTTTAGGATCAGCAGCAGACAGACCCTGGGTTCACCTCCATACCTGAGCTTATTTCAGAGGAAGATGTGGATGTCTTGCCTTACATGGGCTGGTCTGAGGAACAGGAGTCATCCTGCAGAGAAATGGGGGTACTGTTTGTTCAGATGGAATAATGATTTAAAAATGCACCAGCGGAGATGAGCCTGTGTTTTACTCATGACTCATGTCCCAGGTTTTGATATGTTCGAGCTGTGTGTAAACTTACTGTATGTTCACACAGAGTGGATTTGCTGAAGAATTACCTGCAGATTACGTGGACTATGCTGCAGATGTCTCTAGTGTGTCTTGCTACAGCGACACTTCCTCCATCATCCCTTCCCCTGACATGCTCTGCTCTGCAGACTTTGAATATGATGATGTGGAGATGGACGATTGTTCCGGTCTTCACCCCCCACCTCCTCCTTTGGTTCCTCAGGTGTTCAGTTCCCTTTCTCACCCCCCACATCCTCCTGTGGTTCCTGGGTTGTTTGGTTCCACTCTTCACCCCCCACCTCCTCCTGGGGTTCCAAAGTTTGGTTCTGCTCTTCACCCCCCACATCCTCCTGTGGTTCCTGGGTTGTTTGGTTCTGCTCTTCACCCCCCACCTCCTCCTGGGGTTCCTGGGTTGTTTGGTTCCACTCTTCACCCCCCACCTCCTCCTGGGGTTCAAAAGTTTGGTTCTGCTCTTCACCCCCCACCTCCTCCTGTTGCTCAGGCCCTACAGGACCTTTCTCCTCTCAGAGCGCAGGCCGTTTTTCCCCGGTCCGTTTATCATTCCACTCGTTTTGTTCCTCAGTCAAATGCTCACAGCTCAGCTCGTGACATTGTTGATGCTGCTAAGTCATCTCCTGTCCCTCCTGAAGCTTCCGTGGGTAACGTTAGTTTATTTGCTGAATGTAATAGAAGTTTCTCTTTTAGGCAGAAACCTTTCAAAGCTACTGCCGTGGCTTTTCGAGGTGATCATGTCCCTCATAGCTTGCAGGTCTGTTTTGGTGCTCTCAAAGGCTCTGCTGGTGCTTCTTCTTTCTTCTCCTCTGCTCTCATTCCTGCTGCTATGGATCTTTCTCATTCTCCTCCTCCTGACTCCTTGGATCTTAATTTAGAGAAGTCGGCATCTTCTCCTGTTAGTGACACTGCTCCTCTCAGTACTGCTCATCATGCAGAGGTTTATGAGGAGGCACAATGCACTGAATCTGCCTCAGTTCGTCGTGTTCGTCGTCCACCAAGCTTGAGGGCCCCACTCTTTCCTGCCCCCGAGGCCCCTATCCTTCCTGCCCCCCAGGCCACTATCCTTGCTGCCCCCGATGCCCCTATCCTCCCTGCCCCCCAGGCCACTATCCTTGCTGCCGCCCAGGCCCCTCCCCTTCTTGCTCCGCATGCTGCTCCTTGTCCACCCATGGCCCCTCTTCCCATCGCAACTGCTGATGTCATCACCATGGAAAGCAGCAGTGGAGCCAATCAGTGCGCAGGTTTGACGCAACACCTGCTTTAGTTTTATTTCTATCCATGATTCAGGTTTTCAGGTTCATGAGATGTCCATCATGCGGGACCAACTTAACCCCTTAATGTCCATCTTCCATTATGAAGGTGGCGCTCGGGTGGGACGTAAACGCTTTCCTCCAAAGAAAAAGACATCTGCACCAGTGCACGTGGAGCCTTCCAGTTACCAGTATGCATCAAACAAACGACTCCATCACAGGATGAACTGGGAGGAGATGTTTGACCTTCAACATCAGGTTTGTGCGTCCCTTTACCTGCGTGTAGATCTCATTATTCATGCATTCATACCTGTACATCCAGGTACAGACGCATCCCTGGGTGCTTCACGCAAAAATTCTTTATCACTCTTGTGTTTTGATACGATGCTCTCCACATGTACAGGGTAAAGGTTTACTGCATTTTTGCTCTTGTGACAGCATTCAGAGTAGGATGCTGGCGTTCTGTTTATTTCTTCATGCCTACTAAAATCGTCCAGCAAAAGTCAGAGACTGTTAACAAGAGCACAAGAGAAACTCCCAGAATCCCCTTCATCTCTCCATGTGCATACAGCTGAAGCAACGAAAGATTTTCTCCCAGAGATCAGCAGCTCTGGGCCTGTTAACTGTGCTCACCTCAAACACCCAAAATAAACCTGATTCAAAGGAGTTATTAAAGCACACCATTCAAACACACATACATATGATTAAAAGATATTCAAATAAACCTGATTGAGCTGCACATTAAAAGGATGGTATCCTCTACATTTCATCTTTAACCTTTTAGTATACAGTAAAGAAACTGCAGTCTTTTGTGTTTTGTTTTACTTACACAGGACGGGTACTGGGAGTTCTCTGGGGAGCTGGGCACGTTCCTCGGTCTGGATGTACATTATTTCACTGACACTTTCCTGAAAGAGAAAGGCATTTGCTCTTTGGGTAAAATATCTCATTTATGTCTCATGTTACTCATTTATGTCTCATTTATGGATTTCTGTGTTTAAATGTAAAGTGTGTTACAAATAAATTGCATTGTTATTATTATTATTATTATTAAATGCTAAACCAGAAAAGGGCTTAAACCTGGCTAAGAGATGCATAAAGCAGCATTACCGTACTGTGCAAAAGTCAGCATACTTTAAAGGAACGATGAGTCATTTCCTAACGACGCTTCAAATTATGAAATAGTCATTGTACTGACACCTAGTGGCCTGGATGTGTCATAGAGTGTGTACTAAATCTATGATGATACAAATGACTGTGCCTTTAATACTAGAAAATAAATGCCATTAGATTATACATTTTTCTGTGTCTATTAAAAAAGAAAATGTTCTAAATCAGTTCTATCAGTATTTTGTTGCTACAAGTGTCAATAACATTATGGTTTTACTTCAAAAAGGCCTTTACAACCTGGAAGATTATCCTCAAACTTATTGTTGTCTAATTTAGCATTTTTAGCATATTTTCTTTATTTTGGGCATCTAAAATGTCTGAAGGAGATTAGATGAGAAAAAGCAATGTCAGTTGCAAATAAGTGGAAACAAGTTTTGTGTGTGTGTGTGTGTGTGTGTGTGTGTCAGGGGTGAAGGCCCACACTGCCATCCTCAGGCTGGTAGCCACACTGCTGGTGCTGCAGGTGATGCGTGTGATGAAGGCTGCAGGGGCGGAGTATATCCACTCCCTCTTCCATCTCCGTGATGCCCCTGAGCCCAGGTGTGTGTACCTGTCTGCTCTGTGTTTCCTGTCACTACAGCCTGCTGGGCTGCTCGTGATTACTGACTTGTACATTTTGTCATTGTAATGTAATATATGTTTTACTAATGTTTATTTCTATAATATGGAATTCCATTGGCACGTTACCCAAACTCAGCATCTGAGTTCCACAATTTACTTTGAACATAAACCTGTTATAATGCTAGTAGTGTTGTTGTAATGCGTGTGTGTGTGTGTGTGTGTGTGGGCACAGGCCAGCACACTGGGGGGCGCTGGAGAGGGCGGTGTCCTGGGCGCGTCAGACGGACAGGGAGTACCCGTGCGTGTGCAGCCGCCTCGAGTTCGGCTGGGACTGGGAGACCAGCACCCGGCAGCTGCTGGGCCTCGACGCACCTCCTCCATACTCTCCTCTGCTCCCAGTCCTGCAGAGGAGCGCGGGACTGGCAGTCCTGTAGAGGAGCGCGGGACTGGCAGTCCTGTAGAGGAGCGCGGGACTGGCAGTCATGCAGAACCCAGTATGCAGTCGACAAAATGAAATACTGTCATCTTGTGTAAAAGGAATGTTGCAAAAGTCTAAACTACATAAGATACTTTTAAAGAATATTTTCTTTTTCTTGTGCACATTTTATTCTGGTTCAGTAACAAAACTGTTGTGAACATTTTGATTCTGTTGAGACAAGGGCATGTTTGTCAGTGGAGTTTCTATAGTTAAAGGCTTTGCTGTGTTTGTTTTTTGCAACAATGTTTGCATCAATGTTGTCAGAAGTATTACATATTAAAGTTCTAATCCAATTGAATTAAAGCAGTAAGATCACAGGTTCCATCACTGTTGAATTAAAGCAGATTACATCAGTTTTGTTTTAGCTGTCTGTGCACCTGGGGCTGTTCTGTAGGTGATCAGTGTGTGTATTGTACCTGGTTACAGTCCTACTGTACTACCACTGTACATGATGTAGTTAAAGGTGAGCAGGTGGGACTCATGAGGGCTTGCAGGTACAACAGAGCCTAACATGCAGTACAGACACGGCAAGTGCTTAATTACACATATATACACAGGTATATAGATATACACCCTAGACTTATTTAGATTATACACTCCTTATAGTATTATACACTTTACTGGGTTTAAAAGAGCCAGTGGCTAGTAATTATCCAGCAGGAAGCAGAGAAGTGTGACAGTAGGTGATCCAGGTAATCGGATGTCCCTGAGACCCAGAAACACTGCTGTGAACACAAGTCCTACAATCAGCTGTAGACGTAACACACAGCCTGTTAATAGAGCATGTAAGGACCTTTAAAAGTGTCAACAAGACAATGCGTCTGTGATGTTACTTTAAATCGTTAAATTAAAACCTTGACTTAAAATGAACCAATGCATGTGTCAACAGTTGGAGTTGGACATGCGGTGTGGAGAGCATGTGCTTGTGTGTACAACCACTGATCCTGCACTGAATCATGTGTACACTCTGACATCCTCACCAGCCTGCAGAATGTTGCATCTGAGAAAGGAACCAACAAATATGGAGAACATTGGGACAGCTAGACAGTGAGACCTTTTTCAATAAAATAAGATACAGTCCTTCCTCACAACAGAACATTAGTAAGATTACCACACTAAGTAACTGCCTCACAGGGCAACTATCGTGAACACAAGCAGAGGATAGTTCTTAATGACATATAGCATTTTGTTGAACATAGCATAGCACAGAGAGTTTAGACTGAGATTCAGAGTGAGATAAATGAGAACTATCTAAACTGACTTCACGCTCCTCAGGGGAATATCTTCAGGAATGAACCAGGCCAAAATTACAAATACAAACTCCAGTAAGTAGGCGAACTACCTAGCCTGAATCTAAACATGAAACAAAATACATGCTCTTCCCCTAGCTCCCTACATAGCCTGGATATTTCCCTAGCTCCCTACATAGCCTGGACATTTTTTTTTACTTTGTTTCATTAATACTAGTAATTGATTTTGAAACAGTGATCCTAAGTTCTCTACTGTTTTATTACATATAATTCACTTAACCTGTTTTCTTTTTAGTAAATTTTGCAAATTTGGCTTTACAAAATACAGTATACTGTTCCCTAGGTGTACATGTTCAAATATCTTTCATATTTTCATATTCCCTGTCTGGTTGCCATAACTTTTGCACACTTTTTTTGTCTTTTATTTTTCTTAATGGAAATGATCTCAATATTCAGATTTAAGAAACAGTTGTGTTGAAAAAATGCACTGCTGATCTCATCCTTCAGCAATTCCACCTGAAACCTATCAGCAGTACTGGTACACACCTCGGTACACACCTCCGACAATATTGACAGAGGGAGAGTGCACGGCTGCAGAGGTATGGTGTGCTGGGCTCACACCTGCGCTGCAGACAACGGGCTCCACCGCGTGTGGCCAGGGCTTCGGCAGACTGCATCGAGAAATGTGAATTTGAGTGCCGGTGACATCACGGCTATAGCAGCAGACTTCAGCATGGCTTCAGTTGGACAAATCATCTTTTGGAGGTTTTTACTTGCGTATCTTGAGAAATGCTCATATTAATTACACTGTATTTACTTGCATATTTCCTGCACTGCTGCAGTACAGACCAGTGTATATTATTACAATATAGTGCATATAGTACATATGGGTTGATGAATCTCGTTTGTTTTTGCTTTTTGCAGCATGATTGTCCTGATTTTTGTATTTGCTGGATTCTTAATTTTCCTGTTGGTCGTTGCATTTTCAGGTAAGTCGTGTAGTTCTAAAGATCTTGATGTAACTTTACCTTTCATAAGGGTGTTGTGTTGATCTGTCTTTCTATGTCTCTTTGTATCTTACATTCTTCTCAACAGGGTTCATTCTTTGTTAATAGGTTTAATTGGGTTAACAGGGTTCATTCTATGTTAATAGAGTTAATTGGGTTAACAGGGTTAATTCTATGTTAACAGAGTTAGTTGGGTTAACAGGGTTCATTCTTTGTTAATAGTGTCCCAGGGCACTGTGGGGACAGAAGCAGGTTTTCCTGTAGGCAACCTGGGACAGGATGTAGTCCTGGACTGCACCTTCAAAACCAGCACTGGACAAAATCCTTCGGGCAATGTGTTAATTTCCTGGAAGAAAGAGGGTCTTTCTGGGGTCGTGTATCAGTACCAGAACAACGCACCACAATTAAAGGATCAGAATTCACAGTTCCGAAATAGAGCTCAGCTGTTCCCAGATGTTATTTCCAGCGGCAACGCTTCGCTCCTCCTGAAGAAGGTAGCGCTGGAGGATGGGGGTGTGTACAGCTGCATCGTGAGTGCGCGTGGGGTGTCTGGCACAGCCAGCGTGCACCTCAGAGTGGGTGGTAAGAAACTTGTACATGTACAAGTACAATGTCCTAAAACGCCCCCGTAAAATATTTACCCAGATGGTAACCCTGATCAACGTGCTGTGTGCAGCTTTCTCGGCTCCTAAAATCACGATGTCAAACCAAAGTCTGACTGCTGAAGCGGAGAGATGGCTGCCCAAGCCAAGCGTAACGTGGCTCGACCAAGGTGGGGTGCAGATGAACAGCACAACCCGGTTTAACGCCTTTTCAGATGGGATCGTTCAAGTAGTGAGCAGGCTCCAAGACCCAGTGGCAACGGGGGACACATATACATGCGTCATTCAGAACCTTCTCGTCAAAGCGATCTCTGAAGCAACAGTCACAGGTATGTATCCAACATATACGCACAGGTGTAAATGAATTATACAATCAACAAATTAGATAAGAAATGGTACTCAACCAGGACGAAAACATTTTACAGAGTTCATTGAACATATTATCCTGTCCTGTTCTTATTAGTTACAGTTAAACAATATAACATGCAAATAATTATCTGTAAGATGGATAATTTTAAGGGAGATGAGCCACATGACCCACAAAGGAATAAAACTCAAGAAAAGAAAAACAGACATAAAATTAAATAAAAGTAACTGACCCTCCTCTATTTTCATTCTTCAGGTGAAAGCATTTCGACAAATACAAATTTTGTATTTAATTGATCACCAAAGAAGCTGCCGTTACTCCCCCGTCTTTCTCTCTGTTGTGGTATGATGAAGTTATTTCAATGCCTTTTTAAAGTAAATAAATAAACCTCACTAATATTCATTTTGTTGTCATTTGATTGTGTACTTAATCCATGGTCTGTCCAGCCAGTAGATGGGGACACTGTTATTCCGAGGTTGGTTTAGCTCAGCGTTCCGTCTTCACTGTATTCGGAGAAGTGGGATCGCGTTTTTAACCACGCCCACGACGAGACCGCGCCTGCTGATTGGACGGAAGCAAAAGTTCTCAAATATCATTAAACGTGAAATACCTAAACTTTGCAAAACTTTGCTCGAGGTAGGATCCTTGTTAAGGTGTTAATAGGAATGAACATGTCGTTACAGTAGTCTAATTTATAACCAATCAGATATCTGTATTTTTAACTGTAGTAAAATACTAGCTTGTTCGACTTCGTTGCGGTAACTTTCTTCTTTGTTATTTCTAACATACTGGTAAAAGAGTTACAGATTGACAAGATTAACGTTGCGTTGTTGTTTTGTGGCGAGGAATCTGCTCACGAAACCATGAAAAAATCCGAAATGAACAAAAACTCGCTTCAGAGTAACGGGAACATTAGTAACTCCAAGGCGGTGTGTAGCGTCTGTAACCGCATGTTCAGAGAGCCGAAAATCCTTCCTTGTCTACACACATTTTGCTCAGACTGTATTCGGCAAATCGAACCGTTTTCTGCACTGGGTGTGAATGGAAACAGTTCGGCGCTAGGGGTCGAGGGGTGTGTGCGCGACCAAAACTCGGTCACGGTTTTGTGTCCCGTGTGCGATTCGGAAGTAGATCTGCCGTCATCTGGCGTGGACGGGCTTACCACGGACCACCTCGCCCTTGACGAGGTTTTTATGGAGACCCTCCTCATCGAGAACAGCGTGTTGTGCGACTTGTGCAGTGACGGAGACGCGGGCAGGCGGTGTGAGGTGTGCTGCGTCAATCTCTGCGAATTCTGCAGTCAGGCGCACAGGTCAGTATAACGAGAAAATGATGCGATTGTGAGTTTTGACTTGTTTTAGTTGATATTATCAGGACTGTGTGGCGTAACTCTTATGATTCCCATGAAGGAATAACTGCCTCGTTTACGTCGCTTGCATAGGTCCTACTTTTCATTAATCGAACATTTCAAAACATTCTTCTAACCTGTAGCTATCAGATAAGCCATATCCAGATCATCACTGTCTTCTGCAGGAGACAGAAGAGGACATCCAGTCACTCCATCCACAGCCTGGAGGACCTGAGGAAGCAGGGCCGTCTCTCCAGACCTGTCCTGTGCTCTGTCCATGTAGGTCAGGAGGTTTGCCTGTTCTGTGAGTCCTGCGACCTGCCCGTTTGTCGGGAGTGTGCTGCGGCATTCCACCGGGAACACCGATGCCGCCCCACTCACGATGTCATCAACCACCACGGCGATCGTATCCGGGCGCTGGTATCCGAGAGCCTGCGTCCGCGTCTCGGCCGCCTGGAGGAGGCCATGAGGCGCGTGGACGCTTCCCAGGACGTCCTGCGGCGGCGCGTCGGGATGCTGGCGGGCGAAATCCGGGCGTTCTCGCGGAGCTACGCCGCGGCGGTGGAGGCGCACTGCTGCTCTCTGCTACACGCCCTGGAGGACCTGCGAGCGCAGCGCTCCAACCAACTCCACCTGCAGAGGGCCCAGCTGCAGCAGGCGGCGGAGGATGTTGGCGGCGCCGTGAACTTCGCAGAGCGGCTGCTCACGTGCGGCTCTGAGGCGGAGATCCTCAGCGAGAAGGGCGTCGCCGTGAAGAGGCTGACGAGCCTCCTGGAGACTGGCTACGACCCCCGGCCGGCCACGGTCGCCCATGACGACGGGAGCAGCATATGTTTTTTACCACAGGGAAGTGCTGGCTGCGTGGAGGGCTTCCCCATGGTGGGAGTCCTGCATGCCAAGACGATGGACCCCAGCAAATGCGTCGTTCAGGGAGATGGTGAGGATAAAGGGTCAAGGTTAACTCTAAAATATTGTGTGTTCTTTTATCCAGTGACCTTGCAGGGGACAGTCACTGGTCCAGAACCAGCAGTATTTACATCGGTGAGGCTTTATATAGACCTGGAAGAGTTTGGAAGCAGTGGAGTTACTGTGTGGTGGGAGGGGCTTTACTCCCAAAATCCTGAAGAGTACTGCTAGTAGCATGCAGGCAGTCTGTGCTTTTCCAAGGGAATCAGTGGGAGGAATTTGGAATGTGCCCTGGTTTTCCCAACATTTTTGCGTTCACCAGCACACATGCCTGGGGGAAGGGAGCACAAGGATCATTAGTAGGGACATTCCTGGTTTCCATGGCAGCGTCAGTAGGCTGTGGAGTCCTGGCATGCCTGTGGGTGTTCAGTCACTGGCACTATTAAGAGAAACTGCAAAAAAGGTGCAAGATATAGCATTAATAAGAGTTGTACCATAAGGAACCAGGTGCTTTGTGTATTTTGCCTCTGTTTAGGGGACAGATCGTAGTTTAGATGATCAGAGTAGAGCATTTCTTCAGTGCACTCAGTATCATTGCTGTGTCTGGGTCACTGCTGTTACAGTAACTCACGCGAGTGTCCTGTAGTCCAGTAATCACGCGAGTGTCCTGTAGTCCAGTAATCACGCGAGTGTCCTGTAGTCCAGTAATCACGCGAGTGTCCTGGTGTCCTGTGGTTCACTTAGCCTTGTAACCTTATAACTTTGCTCCCTTGGGAAATGTAAAACTGAGAAGAACATGTTTTTAGATTTTGTAGAGTTGATGTTTGTAAGAAGAGTGTATTTCTGTGAATGTGGACAGTGAGCGGAGTTACATGGGGAAGTTCTTTGTGAAGAGCTGGTTTGATATCTACAGACTGTTATACAGGTCATTATGCAGGGCCTGTTCCGTGTGAAAGCAACATTTAAATGAGTGCATTTACTCAAATATTCCTCGAGCATGACTCTGGTTCCTGGTTAGTCAGGTTACTCCGTTTACTCTGGTGCCTAGAAGGAATCATCTGTGGGAACTCAAACATGTGGAGTTTAACTTTAGCTCTGACAGTTTTGAAATGGGTCAGGTGAGTCGTTTGTCAACACTGAATATTAGTTTTATGCATCGTGTTTTGATCGAAGGAGATGCATGCGGTTTGTTTCACTTCTCCTTGAGCGGGAGCCCAGGATGGCGTGAGCTCTGATGTAGGCGTCAGGTTTAGGGTCCGCCGTCAGCTGCACCTATAAAGGCTGAATATGTCACAGACTGGAATTAAGAGCCATAGGACGGACGCTTCTACAGACGCTTCTACAGACTGCTTGACTGGAAGCTGTAAAAGCCATCAGTGTTGGTTTCTGCTATAGCTTCTGGGCTGGTCTGCTCCATGCACTCTGCTCAGGACTGTATTACCCACAGGTGTCCAACAGGGGACAGTAGGCCAAAGAGGAGAGTTCACGCTGATCTGCAGGGACTCAGTAGGAGAGAACATGGATAGAGGAGGAGACGCTGTCCTGGTCAGCATTGTACACAAAGACCAGAAAGATTGGTGAGTTCCTTCCCTCGCAGGCGTTCGGCTCACAAGCAGCACGTCGTTGGTGGTGCTGTAATAAACATGGACGGATTCTTCCGCGGTCGGTCCTGGACGGTCCGTACAAACTTGCAGGGTTTAGTGCTTTAGGGTTCAGGGTGCAACCCTGAGCCTGGCGAGATTTCAAGTATATATGGTATATATGGTATATACTGTGGAAGCATTGGTGTTTGTAACAGGAGTGACATTTTACTGAGTTGACAAAGTGTGTGTGTGTTGCAGATTTTCTCTCTGTTTAAAATGGATTCGTTTGTTTTGAATAGTTGTTTGAGTGGTTGATCTGTGATTACACGTCTCCCCCTTGTGGTGGTGTTTGCCCATTACAGCAGGGTGGAGGCGGCGGTGGTGGATAACGGTGATGGTTCGTACGGTGTCTCCTACGTTCCACGGGAGACCGGGAGCTACTCCGTGTGGGTGTGTGTAAAGGCTCAGCACGTGAAGGTAGCGTCCAACGGGGTGTGTGTGTGTGTGTGTGTGTGTGGGGGGGGGGGGTCGGGGGGGTTGGAGGTGATGCCCACTCTGCTTCTCCCCACAGGGCTCTCCGTTCGCTCTCAAGGTGCGACCAAAGTTCCGACAGCACAGTGGAATCTTCCACTGCTGCTCGTTCTGCTCCAGCGGGGGCGCTAAAGAGGCCCGGTGTGGCTGCGCAGGAACCATGCCAGGTGAGGCTCCGCCCTTGGTCGGGGGAGGGGCATCGGACACGCCACCACATGACGGCGATTCGCTGCATTGTTCTGAAAATACTCCCCTTGCATATATTGTGCTCGTATTGTTCCACTGAGGTGTGTGTGTGTGTTTGTACGTGTGTGTGTTTGTGTGTGCATGCACGTTTGTCTGTGTGTACGGTTGTGTGTGTGTGTCTGTGCGTGTCTGTACCTGTGTCTGTGTGCGTGTTTGTATGTGCATTTCTTGTGTGTGGGTGTGGATGTGTGTGGGACCCGTGTTTGCGTGCGGGTGTGTATAGGAGGGTTCCAAGGATGTGGTCATGGACACAAGGGCCACCCAGGGAAGGCTCACTGGTCCTGCTGTGGTAGTGTGGTGGAGAGCTCTGAGTGTCAGAGCCTCCAGACGGGCTCCCCCCTCCAGACGGGCTCCCCCCTCCAGACGGGCTCTCCCCTCCAGACGGGCTCTCCTCGCAGACGCGTCCAAACGGTCGAGCTCTGACGGAGCCAGAACGGCACACTTCCTTGTGCTTCTCACACAACGTGAGTGGTAGTGAGTCTTACAAGATGTTTGTGAAAAGTGACCACAGCCTCCGTCATCTGACTGAACGTTCTTCACAGGCCAAAGCTGAAAAGAATCATTCTGGATTACACATGGAATACACCATTGGAAGCTGATTGGCCCTTAAGAGTCCAGTGAGAGCTGATTGGGTGCTACAAATGGGCTCCAAATAGAAACATTAAACAACTCAAGGAAATATTCAGTAATACAGTTTTTTTAATAATCACTGCCGTAATGTATTTTATGTCCTATTTTATCTCTATAAACATTAATAAACATTTAATAAAACTTTCTCATGTGTTGCCACATGATTACCAAAGAATAAATCTATATTTATGCAAAGGGTTTAGGCTTAGAATATATCTATATTTATTTTGTAATAATAATTCCTAAAAAAAAAATGTTCACTTGTCATTTAATGTATGTTTTGTATAGTTTTTATTTTACTGTTTACAAATAAAACGGATTTTAAGAGATTAGCTGTGTGAAATCTCTGCATTGCATATAATAAAATATCTGTAGTCTTTCTGACTTGATAGATTTATTAGATGAATTGTAATTCTACATATTGTGTGTGTACACTGAACAAAACCACAATATACCAAAAGGTGCATCGAAAACTTCTGTTATATTGAAATATCACAAAATTGAATATTAAAGCTCACGATCATACATTTCTAATTATCGTTGAGGGTGTGGCCAATTTGTTTGACCTGTCCAATAAAAATGAATTAATTTAGAGTTAGATAACATTTAGTAAATGCAGGGCTATTTATGTACAGTTGATTACTCAAATTACATTAATATTTATGTACAGTTGATTACTCAAAGGACATGAATTCATTCAAATCCATAAACATTTTAGAATTTAAGAATATTACTGATAGTATTGTCATAGAGGTGTCCAGAAGGTGAAGATCTAACAGTATTGCTCTGATTAGTGAACGCGGAAAAAGGGTTTACCCCGAGTACTTGTGTAATTTAACCACCGACTCCTGGGTGATATTCCTTCCATGTTGTCGGTGTACTGTAGATAAATTAGTCCCTTCAGTTTTGAAGACAAACTAATGAAAAGTTTGTTCATGTTTGCCACGATTTTCTCAGGTGATGTGGAGCACGGTTTTAAAATCTCCCATAATCCCGAGGGCCTTCACAATAGTTGTGTGAGATACTGTTTATTTTCAAATGAACACTAGATGGCAACAGTACACTACTATGGCAAAGTTACTTTTACATTTAAAACTTCAGTGTTTTTCACAGCGTTTTCGTATTTAACTGCCACCTCCAAATCTTCAACAATTTGCAGCTGACAAGCATTAATAAGTTATTATTCTCTACATGCTACATCGAAATCTTATGATATGGCATTTGATCATTAATATAACTGACCCGTTACTGTTATGATATGGCATTTGGTCATTAATGTAACTGACCCGTTACTGTTATGAT
>JAOXYF010000024.1:1838231-1863478 GCA_028565775.1 Sternarchorhynchus goeldii
TATATGTATATGTATATATGTGTATGTATATATATATATGTGTGTATATATATATATATATATATATATATATATATATAAAATTTATTTTTTTTATTTTTTTCCCCACTTCATGGTTGTATTAACATTGATAACAGGCCTGTGTCCTCTAGGATGCCACTTGCTGCATGTTCCGTACTTTGAACAGCCCGTGTGTGTGTGTGTGTGTGTGTGTGTGTGTGTGTGTGTGTGTGTGTGTGTGTGTGTGTCTACTGGCAAAGGCTTCTAATGTTTTAATGTTCATGAGCACATCCACATTGGCCAGGAGGAGATGCACGTTTATGCAGTGTTTCTGCATTTGAGGACCGACACTAATAACTGATATAACCGAGAACTTTCTGCTGATGTCATGATGGAGGGGGGGAGGTTGTGAATGTCCCTGTGAGTCATAGGCTGGAACAAGGAGGGAAAAAAAACATTTGCTGGACATCTGCAAATGTAGTGGAGTGTTTAATGTGTTAATGGCCTCTGTGTGTGTGTGTGTGTGTGTGTGTGTATAATGTGTTAATGGCCTGTGTGTGTGTGTCCTCCAGCGTGTGTGTAATGTGTTGCTCGTTGCTGGTTAACTATTTGTTGCAGGGACAGTGACTCACCTAACCCCTCTTGGCACGCAGCCTGGCTGCAGCAGGTGTCTCCGCTTCTTCTGAGAATATGTTCACCTCAGGACCAACCGCCTCTCTACTTCTGTTCCGCACCACCTTCAGCGTGTCCCTTGATGGTCGCTCCGTTTGCAGATTGTGCAGCTGTGTGCCAGACGTCTATTTAAAGCTCTTGTGTGCGCGGACTGTTGTGAGCTCCGGATGCCTGTGTCTGCTGCTCTGCCCAGAGTGATCATGATTGTTAAGCTACTAGTCTCAGGTCAACCGTTCACATCTAAGGTTGTTTTTCCACTTCCGAAATCTGCCTACATTAGGAATGCTGGGAACTTAACTCCTTTTTTCCACCATACAACTTCACATTTTCAGGAAAGATTTTGGACTGCTGCTTCTGGAGAACATCGTCTGCGATGACTCACTTGACCTTTTCTTCCCCTGGATCTATTGTGGTGATGGTGAAGACGTCATCATTGTTTGCCTACGTGAACAACTGTAACTGGAAAAGCTGAAACAGCTGGTGTCAGTGGACACTTTAATAGCGGTGCTGACACACGGTCCTGCTATTACAGTCACCTCCAGTGTCACCATCTGACAGACAAATGTCATGGCATGGCCTTGGTTTCCTCTGTTATCGTTTTGGCAGTTTTATTCAGTGCTTCCGTGCCCCAGAGGATTTAACGGAAGAACTGAAGACGGTGCTGTGTGACCCGCTGATGCTCCACTCGAAGTTCCAGTTCACCCAGTCCCTCATAGAGCAGGTGGCATCAGAGCTAGGAGTTTCACAGGCATCGCACAGTCAAACAAATATGGCTTATATATTATATATTATATGTTTCTTACTCATGATCTAAGGATGAATTTTGTCTTTGGTGTGTTGGATGCAGTCGAGTGATTCACCTTCAGATTTCTGAGAGTTTGAATATTCACTATTTACCCCACATTCAAACCCATGTTTGAATTTTTCACTATCTGAATTCAAATTTTGAAAAATTGATTACTACTTTCAGAATTTAAATTTGATCAGTTTATTTGTGTGATTTTTGAAAATTCATTTGATAAAGCAAAAAAACCAAACCCCACCTCAAACCCAGTGCAGCTACAGGGCTGGGCATCCAGTTCATATTCACTACACCCCAAGACAGTGGATTAAAACTTCATTCCTCTCCTGCCTGCTGAAGAAATGAAGACCCTCGTGACAGATGTTCTGTCCTTGCATCTGCCCTCTCCAATATATAAAAAATACACATCCAGCTCCATCATCACCACTGTTTGTATAGGCTGTGTGTTGTTTTTTTCCCCCTGTGCACAGCACTAGGAGATTCCTCACTTGTGACAAACACTGAATTAAACCAAATGGCACACAGGACTCTTAGAGAGATGTTTCATGAGAGAAACCCTGATATTCAGCTTCTAGTAGGGACAAGTTTTTCAATCCACATTAAACAACCCCCACCCCACCCCCCCAAAATAAATATAAGTGGCCAGACGTAGTTTTTCCCAGTGGTTCTTTTCTAAACCCAGGAAGCGCTGCATTGCTTGAGGCACAAACCTTGTGCAGTACAAGTTCAGAGATTTTTTTTATAACATTTAATTATGCAAGGCTTATCAAACATGGCTTTAGTTATTTCTGATAGTCCTCTAAACTGGGCAGACGTAAACAAATATTAAAAGGTAAAAATGGTAATATAAAACACAAAAGCTTGGCAGTAGCCCTGTAATGAATGATGAGGTAAATGTAGGTGGAGAGTGAGAGCAAGAGAGACTGCGGAGGTGTGCGTTGGCCCTGGGATTACCCGTTAAGAACAGGAAGTACAATAGAATAATTGTAGAAAATCGCGTTTATTTTGAGTCAGCAAAAATTCCCTGAAGAGAGGGAGATTCCTCTGTTGTCTCTCCATATTAAAACATGAAGTCTCACTTTGTTTTCACTCCGAGTTTCTCTTACTGTTCTTTGTGCACCATGTGAAAGAAAGAATTACTATGAAGAATGACTCATGGATGATCTCGGATGGAGAAACTGAATGGGAGGGAATCGTACCACAAGTCTCAGCATTTTACAAGCGTGATCCATAAACTATAATCAGATTTGTTCATAACTTTGCAGTCTATGTTTGGCACATTGGAGTTTCCATACTTGATGGCACGTTCGATTGGGCAAACACCAAGTGCACAAAGCTACTTCTTCAGAATCTGTAAATGACTAGAGAATGAAATTAGATTGCGGGTTTCCCATGGACGGAGTGGCCCAGCAGGTTTAGAGTTGTGAGAATGTCACTGACAGCCTAGTGGAGTTATTTAACTGTAGCAGTAGGGCTGCTACAGAAACACTGCACCTGACAAAAAGCCCTGACTGGTATGCGAATCAAACCACGTTTAGATAAAATAACTGACAGTCGAATTTCACAGTGAAATATATACTAATTTTTTTGCGTATAACCTATACATTTACCGCTGCAACTGGAAACTAGTTGAAAGCGTTTTTTAAATGTCTGTAGCTACACGTAGACGTCTGTGTCGAAACAGAAAACGCTCTGGTGAAAGTGAACAAACGCATTCTTCTAAAAAACACAAACTCGGAGAGATAAATGGAGGTCAAATACATCAATAACCTCGCTGGGACTGGTCCACTGAACTATTGTAGTAGACAGAAAGACAAACTGTAATTCACAAAATTGCAAGGACTGACAATTTTGGAGGCGCTCGCGATTCTTCCACATGCTGAATCAAATTCGTCATGCGCGTGTATGGTTACCAGGCAACGCCAAAACGTGTTCAGCCAATCACGGGTGAGATCAGCGCATTGATACCAGGCGATGGAACGCCGTATGTTTTAAATTCATACGGTGAGACGCTCGTGAACATTTTACATCGAAGAGGTCCGGGGGTAAATATATTCTCACTGTTATCTATCCTACGTGCGGGGGTTTTAAATCGCAGAAAACGAGTTTATTTCTCATAGAGTTGCACGGTATGTTTGTGAAATCTAGTGCGGCGTCCCTGAAGGCAGTGAATCATTTTCTTTTACCCAGTAACCTTTTCGGCGTATAAGAAGGCGCTCCAGCCTGGCTGTGCACGAGCACTGACGTTTAATGCGTCCGACTGGGCGAATGTACGGATGGAGGTGTTGGTGCACAACCTTCGTTAAGATCTGTGCCTCGTCTTTCCCACTTTATTGAGCACATCCGAGCGTGGATTCACTGTTGCCAGCAGGTTTGATCATTTATTCCGTATTTTACATAAGAGTCGCAATGAACGCATCCTTTTACCCGGTTTAAGCTGTGTGTATCAAGCGAATCGCGAAAGTTTAACTATATTGCTTTTTTTTGGTTTATCTGTACTGCTTACATGCCAAGTTAGCTAGTTAAGGATTATCGGAGGTTTGTGGCTTAAAGTGCTCTTGACTCTTGTGGTGTTTAAACGGTAAAAATATGACTGTCAGATTTCTTACACTGGGCTTCCCTAAATACTGGTGTGTGAAACTCACGTGCAGTCCATCCACAACCACAGCTGAGCTGCAGATGCGACTACAATTAAAACGACGCTTCTGTCGCTGGGGATCTTGAGCCACTGTTTTACATTTGTGTGACTGTATCTCGCTCAAAGACCAAAGTTTTAGCCTTAGCTGCTGTTGTGGCGGCGCACGCACGTTTGCTTTAAACGTACGCGTATCGCTGTGTCATATGTTTCGTTTAATCAAGCGGCTTTTACATTAGACTTCGTCTGTTTTGCTTTTGTTGGTTTGTCGTCTAGTGTCCTACCTTGGTTTTGATCGAAAAGCTCTGTGAACAACAGCGGAACTCTTTTGCGGAGTCCAACTGTCCGAGTTCTCCGTTGTTAATACAAGTGTGGGAGTCGCTGTGGTTTTTCTTTTTAAATGACTGCGCCGAGCTGCTCCAAAGGGACTGTATTTATAGGCATGACATAACGAGCGGCCGTGCTGCTTCGTCGCTCATAATTTGTCTCGATATGGTCTGGCTCCTGTATCTGGACCTGGTAAAGTTCGATCAAATGGTTTGTTTGAAACTTTACTGCTATTTTAACCCATTTACCTTTTGTTCATCTCATGGCTTCATGTTTTTATTATTTGTTGCAGTTTGTCTGAGAACCTTAAGCGTGGCAAACATGGCTGAAGCCTCATCCAGCGGCGAGAGTGAGTCTTACAGTGTTCTCACCTGGGATCAGGTGAGCCGCCTGAACGAGGTGCTGACGGAGGCTGTGCCCGTTCACGGCCGTGGAAACTTCCCCACGCTGGAAGTGCGGCTGAAGGACATTGTACAGATGGTGCGTAATCACCTGGAGCAAAGGGGCATCGCAGTCAAAGACATCCGCCTGAATGGCTCCACGGCCAGCCACGTGCTGGTGAGGGACATTGGGTGGAGCTACAAAGATCTGGACATAATTTTCAGGGTGGACCTCCCACAGGAAGCGCAGTTCCAACTCATCAAAGATGTGGTGTTGGGAACCCTGTTGAACTTTCTGCCGGAAGGGGTGAACAAGGAGAAGATCACCCCCATGACCCTGAAAGAGGCTTATGTGCAGAAACTAGTCAAAGTGTACACTGAGCAGGACCGGTGGTCACTCATCTCCCTCTCCAACAACAACGGCCGCAACGTGGAGCTCAAGTTCGTCGACTCGATCCGCAGGCAGTTTGAGTTCAGCGTGGACTCCTTCCAGATCATCTTGGACTCGCTGTTGTCCTACTATGACTTCTCAGAAACCCCCATGTCCAAGCACTTCCACCCCACCGTGGTGGGCGAGAGCATGTACGGCGACTTCACGGCCGCCCTCGACCACCTCAGGAACAAGCTGATCGCCACCAAGCGCCCGGAGGAGATCCGCGGCGGTGGCCTGCTGAAGTACTGCAACCTTCTGGTGAGGGACTTCCAACCCACTGACCAGGACGAGTTCAAGGCTCTGGAGCGCTACATGTGCTCTCGCTTCTTCATCGACTTCCCTGACATCGGAGAACAGCAGAGGAAGCTGGAGGCCTACCTGCAGAGCCACTTTGTGGGCGAGGATAAGAGCAAGTATGACTACCTCATGATCCTGCGCCGGGTCGTCAACGAGAGTACGGTGTGCCTCATGGGACACGAGAGGCGGCAGACGCTCAACCTGATCTCGCTCACGGCCTTCCGCGTGCTGGCAGAGCAGAACGCCATACCGGACGCTTCCAGCGTCACCTGCTACTACCAGCCGGCACCTTACGTCAGAGACCTGAACTTCAGCAACTATTACGTGGCCTCCTGCAACCAGTCCATTCCAACATGGCTGCCGTGTAACTAAAGAGTTCAAAAGCTGATGCATCGGTGAGGAGGTGCAGGCGTTTGATCTGTACGCATAAAGGATCTTTTGAAAAGGATCTGCATTCGTTTTGTTTGGTTTTTTGGGGGCCTCCTGCCTTTTTTCCCCTTGACCTTGTTTTTGGGACTTGGCTTATCTGTAGAAGCGTTGAGACCTTTGGATCCAAACTGATATATTTTTAGTGCTTGGATTATATCAAATGTATCTTGAGATGTTTCGCCCTTAAATTTGTTTCTCAGATTAATTTTGCCTTTATTTGTCCCTAATCTGAGTAATGAAATTATTATTTTTTTTTTTTGCAAACTGAAATTCTTCTTGTGCCTTAATACCTCTCTGTCCAGGTGTTTCTGTAGGGGTTTAACGAGTTGAAGGGACAACGTTGCTACTCTGTGATTTAAAATATTAAAAGATAGGAAAAAAGAAAAAAGTTTGTTATATATAAAAAGCAAAAAAAAGTACAAAATATTTAAGATTTTGGGGGCAAAAACACAAACTGCCTTAAGCAGCGACGTCCAAAGAGCTACAAGTTTTTTTTTGTTTTTTTTTAAATCCCTGGTGAGCTGCTAGTATCTTCAGATGAGTGGAACTATGAGCTCTTCCCATCGCTCCATCAAAACGCAGAACTGGTGGTCACATGGTTCCATTTACAGAAGCTTGCTGGAGCCTTTGCTGAATGTGAGATGTTGTAATGTGGGATGAAATGCAGAAGTGTCACTGTTTTTGCGCGGTAGGACACAATCACACCCCCCCCACCTCCCCTTTCAGAAGCTTTTACCATTCAGTGGTTGGGTTAGGAAGTGTGTGTGTGTGTGTGTGTGTGTGTGCGCGCGCATGAGGGAGTGAGGTTGTCCCTTTCCATAAAAGGTGACAGCGTTGGGTGTCCTGTCGTGTCGTGTAGCTCTGTAACGAGACTCCGAGCTGCTGTCACACCGCTCTAAAATTATCCCGAGCCTGTGGGGGATGGACGGGGTTGCCGTGGTGGCGACCACCTTACATGTGCGATGGGTACGTGTGGCCCACGTGCCCAGAACCCTTCTGTGGATGAGGGGAGGGAGCCTAAAGCAGAGTGGTCCCCCGTGTGCACTCCTCCCCTACTGGGCTGGAATTAAATCTCTCATCCCTTCAGGTCCTGAAAATGCAAGTCGGCTTGTGCTTTTTTTTTGTTTTAAAGATCCCGTCCCCATTGGTCTTCCATGGTGCTCCCACCTAAATAACTTCCCAGTCAGTTTTACATGCTCTCTTCTATAACCTGGCTGTGAGTAGAGAGGGGGGGGGGGGGGGGGGGGGGGGGGGGAGACCCCCCCCCCCCCCCCCCGGGCTCTGCCCCACCCCTCGTGCTGATCGGCTGGCTGTTGCAGTGATCGGGTGCGTGCACATGCCAGATAACCTGCGGGAGACGCAGTGGCTGCTTATCTGCTGCACACATGGAGTTTGGAAGGAGGAGGGGCACAGGTCACGGTAGCCTCTGAAGGCCAGGGTCACACCCTGCAACAGGGCATGTCGGACTCAAAGGGGGTGGTGTTTTTTTTGTGTGTGTGTGGTAAATGAGACTGTGGACCAACGTCTGAACTGACGAGCTCAGCTCTTATTTTGTTTTTCGTCTTGTTTGTTTTTGTTTGTTTTGTCTAGTGACTGTAATGGGTTTGTATGCACAGATGTGGGTGACTGTGGAACAGAGGGGGTTTTTCTCACTTGTGGTGTTTTGGGTTGGAGGTACAAGGTGGTGGAGAAGCTGGACTGGTTATGGAACTACACTTCTTGGTACATTGTAGAACATCTCGTCATACGTGTTGCTCTTCCCTCTGGTCCGTCCTCACATCTTGATTTTCTTGAACCTTAAGCCATTCTGGTACCTGTTGCCTGTTGCCCCCCCAAAACAAACAAACCCCAGCAGTTCTTGATAAAGACCTGAATTGGGGTGAACTCTCCTGTTAATCCATGCACTTTAGACATCTCCAAAGCCCAGGTGTGGTGGATGGGGCTCGTGATGTAGGATGTGATTGGTGTTTGTGGGAGTGCGCATGCATGTGTTTCAGGGTGTGTTTAATGAAGCGTTTTACATGTACCTACATCTTCTGTTCTTTTATGCGCTACCTGCCTTGTTTTGTTTGAGAGTCTTAATTGCATAAAGTGAGATCCAAGTATTTGCTGTTTGTCCATTTAAAATCAGTTTAAGTTTACTTTC
Source organism: Sternarchorhynchus goeldii (assembly GCA_028565775.1). Lineage (NCBI taxonomy): Eukaryota > Metazoa > Chordata > Actinopteri > Gymnotiformes > Apteronotidae > Sternarchorhynchus > Sternarchorhynchus goeldii. The sequence goes on from JAOXYF010000024.1 coordinate 1,846,353, forward strand.
AAAGAAGGGAGAACCAAAGCCCAGTACCCGTGTTTGTGCTCCCATAGAAGCTGTAGGCTCACTGAGCCCGTGAAGACCCACGGCGTCCTGACCGACCCGCCGTGGGCCGTCTGCTCGGAGCTCGTAAACAAGCTGCCACTGGAAAGCAAATGGACAAATTTGACATGTTTGATCTTGTGTAGGTGAACTTCACCTAGATAAGGTGTGATGTGACGCACTTCGCTGAAGCACCTGTTCAGTGGGTCCGTGTTCATTGGAGTATTTTGTAAATAAGGAAAAGCTGTAGTTTAAAATGGACACATTCACAGTATTCATGTTAATGCAGAAGTGTGTGGTTTGTTGTTGGTGGTGGTTGTTGTTGTTGTTGTTTTTGTTTTCCTCTCAAATGTTTTTGTTTGTTCTTCCCAGCTGTAATTCCAGGATTCTCCCATTTGTAGGATGTTTCTTTCCTGTCTCTGGAGGGAGGTGTTTGAACTTTGCTTGTGTGTGTGTGTGTGTGTGCGCGCGCGCGTTTGTGTTTGTTTTTTGCCCTGTCCTGGGCTGGGGCTTCGTGGGATTCTCACACACTTGTCTAGGGTCGGTGTTCTGCTGCCCGGGGCTTTTTAGAAGCTGCTTCTGCTTGGTTGCACAAAGAGCGGGGGGTGGGGGGGCAGGAGATGGTGTTTACGTGGGGTTTTTTTTTTTTGTTTGTTTTTTGTTTTTTTTCTGTCTGTCATCTGCCAATGATTTGCGAGTTGAAAAGGTAAAGCGATGATGGTGTCGCACTATATCCTTCTGAATTTAATTGGAAAGAGCTTATTTGTCAGTTTGGTGTCTTGGACTTTATACCATTTTTCATTTTTCAGCACTTTTACCTCACTTTGTTTCCTTTGGATGGAATTTCAACATCAGGGAAATGTGTGTGAAGAGGGGATTAATAAAGTAGTGAACCCCAGAGCTGTTGTCCTTGCCGTCTTTGTTCCTTCAGAGCTATTTAAGGGTGCACAGGTATATTCCTATACTCAACTCGCATGAAGAATGCGTCTCTTCACATCGTGTTGTCTGACACGTGCTCTCGAGCTGCTGTCAGCGTTTTGGTTCTCGTACAGTAAAAGGGAAGAGACGGGTTGGGAGTGTTTTGGAGCCTCAGTAATGGCCGTCACTGGTTCTGGGTCGGGTAGTGAGCCGAGAAGCCACTGGACCAGCGCCGGTGTCCAAACGCTTCAGAGCACCTGGAAGCAGCAGCTGGTCCGCTGCCCCGCCGCCCTGCGAGTCCAGCTGTGTGAGGGACAGGAGAGAGGGGCTCCGGGGTCGAATGGTGGACACCCAAACGACAGTCCTGAGGTACTCTCTCGGACGAATATACACACAGCATGGATTACATGATCAATGAGTTTTATGTTTTTCATTAATGCATTAAGATTGTATTAATATATAATCTAGAAAGCTTAATGTTTAGTTAGTACAAATTTGGACACGTTTCACCATTTTATTCTCTGCAATCAGTCTACATTTATGTTCAATAGTGACTAGCTTGACAAAGGTAGCTTTAGCTTGTGTGAACTCCAAGATCATATTACACTGAACCAAGTTTAGAGTTACGAAAAAAAATGTCTTGGGAATGCTCACAAAGGGTTTTGCGATGACTCGGCCTTAAAGTGCTGCTCGGGCGCGTTTCTGCTGAGGTCCTTCTGCTGACGTGAGACCCGCCGGCCACCGTATCACGCCGGCGTTCAGCTGCTGGCAGTTCTCGTTTTGTTCCCCGACTTCTCAGAGGACTCTGCAGCCACTTCGAGAAACTTCCAGCGCGGAGGAAGCGCTAAAGAGCCATGTTGGGGTTCCTCACTCGATTGTTTCTCGTTCCTCTCGATATTTAACAGCCAGCAGCTTCCTATTTGGTTGTGTTTTCCGTTACCGTATACCGCATAAATTAAACGGTACGTTCACGTGAATCTCCAGCAGTTCAGGATGAAAATGCGAACTTCAGCAGGAAACACACACACACACACACACACGAGAACATGAACCACTTTAACAAAGTGCCACTTCTGGAACGACGCTGAAGTACGTGAGCGCACAAACACAATAAAAGTCGGTACACGGCAGAATGGGTGAGGGACAAAGACGCACCAGTGTGTTCTGCCCCTCTATGCTACATTACCGACACATGGGTTCATTTATTAGCCTCTTCTTCACGTTTTGTAGACGTGTACAGTTGTGTTTTGGATGAACACACTGTTTGCTCATTTTCTGTTCTGCAGGCACTGCCGTACTGGTCTTAATTTGGTTCCCTTTTTGTATAACAAAAACCCCCTGACATTAAAAGGCTGTTTACTGGATCATACGTTCTTAACGATGAGTTATATTACAACAGATCTACTCTAAGTTCATGTCCGGAAGAGTTGGCTCAGTATCAGTAAACACATAAATACAATGCTCATCTGAAGGCCTAGGACACAATGAGAGTATTTTTCTCAGATGCGGTGATTTGTGGCGAGTTGGTTTTAGAGAGAAATCTTAATGGCATCTTGCACTCAACTGTGCAGATGTTTGCGGTAGTGGGTGCAGTGTTAGCGCTTGTGCTAACACTTCCATCAGAACCACAGAGATCTGAAAGATGACGCACACGACTCTGGTGAATGTTTAGGTTCCTGTGAACTGTGCCCTGTGCCGTTAATGGTCCGTTCCCTCTCAACCTTGTGCTAGTCTGACTCTTAACACATTCACTCCTTCACTTTGCTAAAGTGCTCGTTTGCAGACGTGCTGAACTGTTACGCTTTGAATGTTTTGAATAAAAAAAATCAATAATACTAGTAACAGTTTCATTAACGGTTTCAAGCAGACATTTCACCAGCAACTCCAGAAATAGATTTTATGCTTCCTTATATAATGAAGAAAGTGAATTAAAGCAGTTCTATTTATTTCCTGTCTATAGCAGAACAATCTATCAGGGGATGAACTGTGTAAAACCTACACTGAGACCTTACGCTCTGCAGGGTTACACTTGTTTACATGCGTAAACCCACTCACGGGGTTTTAATACGGTCGTTTATATTTATTCTTTAAGTTGTGTGTCATTGGTTTATTTTATTGTGTTTTTTGCTTCTGGTTTGTTTGTGGAAAAACAACAGTTGCCTCATGTTGACATGAAAGTTATAAAACGTCTGTTTGAGAGGAGGGAAATCTTATCTGGAGTTAAATATAAAATTAAAGTTATAAAGGTCTATTTGAGAGGAGGGAAATCTTATCTGGAATTCATGCGTTTTGTGTTTTCCTCTGCTGTAACATCTGTATTGTGTACAGTGGTTACATCATCATCTACGGGCACTTGAGTGCCACAGAGTGTCTGTGCTCAGAGTGTCCAGCTGTGTGTCGGCTCCTCGCCGCCTTCAGTCCAAAACGCTCAGAAAGATCTTGACAGGAGGCTCTTTGTAGGGGAGACGGGTCATGTGTGTAGTTGTGAACCCGTTACCTCAAACCCTCCCATAGGACAGGGAGACGAGGGGCTTTGAGGTACGATTGAAGCTGCTTTTCTCCAGCCTGAGAAAGCAGCCGTTTCTGCGTCTGTCCGTCCCTGCAGGAACGACACAAGCTGATCAAACAGCAGCTTAGTTGCATCAACGTTTCTGAAAAGGTTCCAATTATAGGAGCTCAAGGACATGAGAAACAGGTGAACAGTGGAGGGGAGTTGTACAGATGTTCCTGTGGCTGAAACAGAGAGGTCTCTGTGTGTGTGTGTGTGTGTGTGTGTGTGGCAGGGCTGTGTGATTATACTGGTGAAGTGTTTCATGTCATTCCTCAGAAAACTTCACACTTCACCCCAAGCTGCTCTTCCCTCTCTCTGAACTAAACTCTGAACAGACACCCCCCCCCCCCCAAGCTCATCCCTTCAGTGGCTGGTTGGAGGCCTGAATCTCCACCTTTCATGGTCAGTGTGTTTCCACATGCCCCAGTGCTCTTCCCTGTGAACTCGCTTTTGTTACAGAGTATTTCTGAATTCGCATATGTTGCAGTCAGATGTGCACAATCTCTGATCAACATCCTGATGGAAATGTCTTTGCGTGCTTCGCTTCGCTCCTCCGAGCACGACTCTGACCAGGTACACGAAACAACTAGGAAACTTTGGGTCACAGTGTCTTGTTAATGGCAACTTTCCCCCAGTGTCCACCACGATCTGCTGATTACGTACCAGGTTTAAGCCTGGCGCAAATTACCCATGAATGACCATGTAATTTCCTTAATTATCACTGCACTTTGCCCTCTGGATGGAAAGTGCTACACAAATAAACATACCTTAAACATACTCTGCTTTCAGTTTTCCAACAGTGTTGCAAAAGAAATGTGAATCATGTCATGTCCTTCAAAAATTTTAGAGAAAAAGTTTAGCGATCATAAACAGAACCGCTCTAATTGGGAGAGAATTCTTTAATTCAAATAAAAGAGCAGTGTGCTGATGCCTAGGTTCCTTCCTGCCCCCCACTGGTTAGTCACTGTTATAGCATGTTGACCCCACACTGCCCACACAAGTGTTGGACTAGGAGAAGCACCAGTGAACAAACATCTCTCCCACACCGTCACGTCTCAATCCTCCAATTCTGTATTCATCAACATTAGTTGGTCAGGTAATGGTGGAGATTCGTCCTGTTTTCCCACTCAGGATTTGCGATAAATATCATTAAAGCATGATAAAAATTAAACAACCATTAAACAAAACAGCACTGTAGCTCATAGGGGTAAATGTGCTGAATCCTCCATTCACATTCACATCCCTGTGGGTCTAAATGCATTAGTTCATGTGCACTAAACAGTAAACCAGCCAATTAAACCCTCCCTTTTTAGAGACATCGTGATATTGAAAGAGTCCAGTGTCTACCAGAATGTGCTCATCTGACTGATCACTGCAAATCTTCCTCTTTTCCTCTCAGTTTAACCTGAAAATTCATCTTGTGAATACATGCTGGGAAGTTGCGATGGTGACGCTTCGTGCTGCGATTCTGAATCCTGCTCCGTTTCCAAACACTTACAGTTACAATGGATGAACCTTGAGTGGCAGGATGTTCCTTTGGGTGCTGTGTTTTATCTCCACGACTGAACTTCACTGCAGTGGTGTTTTTTCCTGCACTGCGAAGGTCACCAGTGTTGTCCAATCAGGGGACAACACAGAAGCAGCTGGGACTTGTGGAAAAGCCAGACTGTTTCTTCCCAGATGTCCACAAACTGACCTCCACTAATCCTGTTCTGTTCTTTCCTCTCTTGCTTGCGCGCGCACACACACACACACACACACACACACACACACACACACACACACACACACTGTGTGATTGATTAATTTTCCTCTTTTACCTTCACTGGGGAGCTTTAACAGTTCCTATGAATCCCTGCTTTGTTAAACTCCTGCTTGGATTTTTCATTAATAAAGGCTGAAAGAATACAACGCCAGATGGAGAGTTACTGAGATGACATGCTCTGCGGTAGCGTCAGGGTGTGACACTGGTTTCAGGTTTAATCCGGGTTGAGGTCTGAAGGTGCTCTTTGGAAGAAGAAGCAGAAAATGTGATTGTTAGGGGCAGACGAATCCTGGAGACACCTGCTGACAACCTCGTGCTTATTTCATGTTCTATTCAATCATTAAAACCGTGTCTGTGTTTCTCACTGAACTGCGTTTTCTAGATGGAGAGGCAGACAGATACGGACGGATGCGCAGACTCCCTGTGCACCGCCTGTGTTGGTGGAGCTCCAGCGTGTTGGTGGAGCTCCAGCGTGTTGGTGTTGGTGGAGCTCCAGCATGTGCACATCTGTGGTCCACGAGTCCTGCTTCCATGCTGGAGAGAGTCGGTTCAGCGTCGGTTCCAGCGCCAGTCTGGCTCTTCCTGTTTAACTCTGCTGATCGCCAAGATGAACATGAAATATGTTATCATGGAAAAGGACGTGTGCCTAGAACTACACAAAATAAAAGGCCACATTTGACCTATTATATTGTATATTTGGCCACACTGAAGCGAGCAGTTCATGCCAGACACCCATCCAACCTCTCTGAACTGGATGTGTTCTGTAAGGAAGAGTGGGCAGAAATCCCCCAGAGTAGAAGTGAGAGACTGAGAAGTCCCTACAGAGGTTGGTACAGGTTATTACTGCTAAAGGTGGGGCAACATCCTATTAACTAAAGGCCTTCAAATACTTTTGCACCCATGTAATTTTTGCTTCAATCAATTACTTTTGTTAAACAAAGAATGCCAATATACATTTTTTGGTTTGAGTCCATAATTTGGGATGTCAGTATTGTGAATTGAGAGTATTGGTCAGTATTGGTTATTTAGTATTTAAAGTATTTAGTGTTTAATAAGGTTAATGTAGTATTTGAAGTATTTAGTATTTAAGCTTGTAGGGTTCAACATTTAGGCAGTACCGTGTGTGTTTGTGTGTGTATAATGAGCACAGACATTGTCAGTCAGAGGTTACCAAGAGTAACATAGTTGAGGTGTGTAAATTAGCGAAGGTGATGTCTGATGTAGTAATGTGTTCTGGCTCCATCCCAGAGTGACGTGGTGATGTATCTTACAGCAGGTTATGGTCACTGTACTGCTGGATGTCTAAGTGGTGCACCGAAAACAATGTGGGCTTCATAGATAATTGCAGTAACTTTGAGGACAAGGCTGGTCTGCTAGGATGGGACGGTATCCACCCACTGGGAGGTGATGATCTCATTTCTTGTAAGAACTCACAGTCTTAGGGTAGTCCAGGTTAATCTCTGATAATCCAGAGGCCAGACGAGGGAGCAGATTAACAGGTTAAACAAACTGTCTGCTAGCTGCCTTGAGTCGTCACTCAGGTTTCACCAAACTGAGATTGTGTCTGTTCCCCGAGCTAAACAACAATGTAGATAAACTCTCAGTTTGCTCTAGTAACATAATTAACGTCAAATTAATTCATTCTGATGACATAGCCAGCACCTTTGATCTGGAGCTGGGACTGTTAAATATTAGATCTCTTGCATCTAAAGGGCTTATTGTCAAAGTAACTATTACTGATCAAGAGTTCAGTGTACTGTGTTTAAATGAAACTTGGACTAAACCAAATGAGCACATAGCATTGAATGAGGCTAATCCACCTGAATACAGTTACATTCATCAGCCTTGTCTAACTGGTAGAGGAGGAGGCGTCACAGTCATTTATAATGATGATCTGAGCATCACAACAACCTCAGCACCAATGTATACTACCATAACATAACAAAATATAATAAAAAGTTCAATATTTTTATTTAATACTGCAGCAAATATAACTAGCAGTAGAACCGCCACAGAAACATGCGCCATCATGTTGATGTTTACTCACATCAGTTGAGCGATTAGGAGGTTTTACTCTAAAACAGAACAAACTAATTTCACTTATTTCCTCATCCAAATCATCATTGTGTTTGCTAGACCCCTTACTGACACCATTTTAAAACAGGTACTACCAGAAGTAATTGAACCTCTTCTAAAAAGAATCAATTCTTCTCTCAGGTCCAGATATGTCACTAGATCATTTAAATTAGCAGTTATCAAACCCATGATTAAAAAAACCTGATCTTGACCCCTGTCAGCAGTCCAACTGCAGACCAACATCAAATCTCCCCTTTATCTCCAAGATCCTAGAAAGAGTTGTAGCACAACAGCCATGTTCTTACCTACACAGAAATAACATTCATGAAATCTATCAGTCAGGATTTAGACCTCATCATAGGACAGAGACTGTCTTGGTTAAAGTGGTAAGTGACTTACTTCTAACCTCTGATCAGGGCTGTTTGTTTGCTTGTGTTACTTGACCTTAGTGCAGCATTTGACATTGTTGATCATACTGTTCTCCTGCAGAGTCTAGAAATGTTGGAATTAAGGGAACGGCTCTTTACTGGTTTAGGTCTTGACGTATCGTTATCAGTTTGTTGACGTAAATGGTGAATCTTCTGCACACACAAAGGTAAAGTTTGGAGTTCCTCAAGGTTCGGTTTTAGGGCCACTGCTTTTTTCTTTGTATGTGCTGCCTCTCGGTGAAATGATTTGGAAGCATGGCGTCAGCTTCTACTGTTATGATATGCAGCTATATGCAAAGCCAGGTGAGACACCAGCTTCACTTGAAGCCCATGTAGATAATATCACTAGAACAGCCTTCTTTCACCTCAGGAACATTACTAAGTTAAGAAAGATGATGTCACTACTAGTAAGCCTCAGTTAGTCCAGAATGCAGGAGCTAGAGTCCTTACGAGAACTTTTAGACATGAACATATCACACCTATCTTATACTCACTGCATTGGCTCCCAGCCAAATTTCGCATTGATTGAAAAATGTTACTAATTACCTATCAAGCAGTAAACGGTCTCTCTCCATAGCGCCCAAGTGAGCTTCTGGTCTCTTATGAACCACCTCACCTACTTTGATCAAAAGTTGTTGGTTCTTTGTGGTACCTCAGAATATGAAGACTGGTGGTGGCAGATCTTTCTCTTACAAAGCCTCACAGTTATGGATTAACCTTCCAGCTAGTGTTTAGGAATCAGACACAGTCTTTAAGTCCAGGTTGAAAACGTACTTGTTTACTCAGGCATTTTGTTAATATTTTTTTTTTGCTACTAATAATTCTGTAATTAATAGAAGGTGCAGAGCCAGGGGGTTCATGGGCATGGAATTGTTTTGGTGAACTGGGATGTTTGGATAGGGGCCCCTCTTTTTGAGCTTTGGTTACTCACAAGGTTTCTTCCTCTTGCTCTCATGGAGTTTTTCCTTGCCACCGTCATCCTTGGCTTGATCACTGGGAGCTTGGACCAGGACATCTCTGACAACATTTGTGGTAAAAAGCGCTATACAAATACATTGACAACATCAAATACCAAAAACACACAATGATTCAACATTGAGATTTTATTCAAACCATAGGAAAAAAAAAAAGCAATATTTCACCCAATTACTTCTTTAAAATGGCACAGATTGTGGCTCAAAATGACAGCACCGTTAGTGAATGGTCTCACGTGCACATTTGGAAGCTGTGGACAGCACATGGCTCTGAACACACAAACTCATTCCATGAAGAACCCTTGGCCACACTATTGAATCAAGGGCTGGGACACCATTAGTGAACAGTGCTCCATATAACATCAGCTGTCGTCCACTGGACTAAAATAGAAAACAAATCTTAAAAAAACAAACAGATTTATAAAGACACCTGAAGAAATTAAAAACAATAATAATAATGCAGGTCAGTACTGGACTATAAAAGATGAGCAAAATAAAGAAAAAAAACCACAAAATAGTGTTGATATCTTAGAAATTTGATCAATAAAAATGTTGGATTAAAAAAACTTGAAGTGAGATGTGATCACTTTCATAATTCAGACCAACAATGAAATAAAGGGAGTTCAGCAAATTATAGTACAAACAAAACGAGAATAAAACATTAAACTTCCAGTTCAAAGACACAGATCGTTTCCAAGGTAACCTAAATATCATTACGTCTGGCTTATAGGAGCTCAACCAGGCCTCTCCATGACAATTTGTGTGTAATCGTATTTACAAACTGGGAAAGCAGACCAGACACAAGTGCTTTGATGGGAAACAGAACCACGAAGCTGTAGGGATAATGCAGCACCTCCACGCTGGTCTGGAATCAGCTGAAGATGACAAGAGACTTGAGACTTCAGAGAAACGGAGCGCCACACAGACGCTGATGGATGGTGACAGGGAAGATGAACCAGATGGGTAATGTTCAACGCAGAGCACATGGACGCACAGCCGTCTCTCATACCGCTGCACAAGTGCTGATATTTCAACATGCTTTTCAAAAACTGCATCTACCTCACATACATTCAGACTCGTGTGCACACAGACGCGCCGACGTCTGGCCGGTGGTGCATCCGTCAGGGATACGTCACCAGTTCAAACACGTCAGCAGTAGGACCGGTCAGCCAGTAGAGAGCAGAGTTATTACCTGTGGGTGGAGCAGGGGGAGGGGGTGGTGCCACTCTCCGCAGTCTCACAGAGTTCCCTGTAGGGGGTGTAGGAACCCCCCCCCACCCACCCACATGCACTGCAGTCAAAGTTTAGTGCACTCCAATCTGGGTCGGGCCAAACGCTGAGGAGGCGGGTCCGTCCCAGGGCACCTTCGCCGGGTGCCTCACTGCCCCGAGGACTGAGAAGGCTGGACTGGGCCGTTCACCTGGACAGCAGAGGAGCACAGAGGAGCAGCTGAGTTGGGTCCGAATCCTCAAATACATGTTTAAATGAATGTTTAAATGCCCACTACACCTGCTGTTAAAGAATATATTCATTATGACAAAAATTAAAGACAAAGGTGTGTGTGTGTGTGTGTATGTATGTACACAGGTAACTGCAAAATGTGATATTTTCATTCCCTTTATTGAGCGTTGTGGTCGTTTGAATTTCTTCGTTTAAGGATCTGTACAGTGTTGGACTACAGGGAGCCCGTAAAGACAATCTCAGAACATAGAGAAAGCATAAAGAGCACCAGGAGGAAGCTCTGAACACCATCACGGCTCCACCCATCTACTGCATGGTCACCAAAGCATTCTGCTCCGCGCACAATGGTTACATCCTGATATGGGAGACAGGACTGCATGGCTACGACCACAGAGGTGAAGCAGCTCCTTCAGCCACTGCCACTGCACCGTCAGGGCCTACCAGCAGGAGGTCTGCAGTCTGGTCCGATCACGCAATCACCCGGTCATCGCGTGATCTGGAAAGTTCTCAGCTCCATAACAGTAGTTACTCACAAGGAGGGTGAAGCCAGGAGTGATTTTACTCCGAACTTAACAGGTTACAGACCAGAACAGCTCAAAAAACATCAGGGAAACCGATAATTCTTGTAATCAAATCTACTTCCAGAATAACTGTTCAGCCCAGCAGTGCGCTCAGTATTAACGGCCATACATGCGCAATCGGTCCCAAACCACAAAAATGTCTCTGCGCTGAAATGACCGGCGAAAGGAAACCATGTGAAATGTGCACAGCTCTCCAAAATGAGCTCAGCCAAAACGAGCTTCTACAGGCCATTAATCAGCACAACCAAAACAGAGACCAGTCCTTTCCTTGCACCGTGTGTGTGTACACACAGATTAATCTCAGGCAGTGGGAACTCGATGCTGGACTATTTTAATACGATGCTGGACTATTTGAAGGATCCAGGAGCAGAACTCTTTCATCATCTTAAACGACGTGCAACAGACCCAGACTCTACGATGACACGTGCAAGACTCCTCCCCCCCCCCAGGGTGATTAAACCTGCAGTGTCTGGACTCCTACACAACATACATACAAACATGTCCCAGATGGCCAGCTGACGTGAGGAGAGGCTCGCTCGCACGCACGCAGTGCGATCGTTTGCTCCCAGATGCCCTGCTTCTCTCCACATCCCCCCATGGCTACTCCAGCTGACCATGACATGAACCCATCTGTGTTACAGGACATAAAGATGACAGGCATGTACTACCAACTCTCAGGTCTTGAGAGTTTTTCATACATATTTGATTAGATACGCAGAGAGAGAGAAAATTTTTGGTAATTTGACACACTGCAGTCAAAATATTACGTGCATGAAAGTGCTGTGCCAATCTTTAATGACACACCTGGGCTTCTAAGCCTCCTCACAGCAAGTGAACCCAACAGTTCTTCAGGAGAACATCACTGAGAACCATCACAAACAGGAGTCAAAACGGATGAGCAGACCGACCCCACCCACCCACAGACCCACACACACACACTTTTTCTTCATTTAACCCTTATAAAACATTCAACATACCTGGATCAGGTGAAGGGGAGGGTTTGTGAAAACAAAAAACAGGAGATCCAACAAAGGAGGAATGTTCTGAATCAGCTGAATAGCTGAATGAACGTTTTACCATGAGACTCCAGTGCAGAGTATGGTATGTGCTGGAGAACTTCTGTGGCTCTCCTGTGACTGCCATAAAAACTAAAACACTAAAAAGACAAACTCCACCTGTTGTACTGATGGTGCATGCAGATACCAACGCCACCACTGATATGATCTAAAACAAAACCAGTCGTTGTCCCACTTTCCCACAGTTCCTCCACGTTCCCTCTGTACTACGTAACGAGGGCCCCTTTAACCAACGCAGCAGAAACACCTAAAATAACACAGGAACTGATCTCAAGCTTTTGAAGGAAACCTATTACGAAAGAAAACGGCCCTCAAACGTGTCTGCTAAAGAATTTTCTGGAGGTATTTGCAGAAAATTACCCTCATAATTTAACCTAAGTGTTGCTTCCAAAAGATTAGTCACTTAACACCAATGATGGATACATATATAGAGAAACACAGATGTGTAGATAAACTCTTAATGACGACTAATGAGATCTGACTGTTTGTCTATTTTAGTGCGTTTTCTCTGCTGATCTGGTATCAGTAGCTACAACTCTGATTCCTTCTGTTGGATGTGTGGAAGTTCATTGATGTTATGCATGATGTGATGAACAGTGTGATCTGATCCACCAGTAGCTTGTGTTTATAAGACCTGGACTCGCTCACTGCAGTGCAACTACAGCTGCACACGGCTTCAACGCTGGAGGAGACGGCCGCTGGTTCAGGGGGACAAACGTTCAAGTCATTCTGAGAAGACAAGGTGCCGGTGGACTCCGGGGGTCTTACCCTGGCATCATACTCCAGCACAAAGGGGGGGATGTCGATCTGCTCAGGCAGAATACAGCTGAAGAGCTGCTGCAGGGTCTCCACATGATGGACCTTCTCCTTCATGCCAGGAACACTGAAAGTGGTGAAGAACCATGTGGAAACCTGGTGCAGAGCAGGAGACACAGAGGCACAGTGAGGAGCAGACCGGAGGCACAGTGAGGAGCAGACCGGAGTTTCGGCAAATGCTTCCTTTCCGTTTTCTCTTCCCTTGTAAAACCATTAAACGAAACTAAAGGTTTCTGTTCCTCAGACGAGACCAGTAAAGCACCAACCAGATCAAACCCAACAGGTGACCAATGAGCCACCCAGATCCAGGTATTTGGGTTCAGTCATTTACTGGGCGATACGAGACTTACAAATGCTTCAACGCGTCCTGGTTTTCTCAAAAACAAAACGCCTACATAGGTTTGGCAAGCAGTCCTGCTACAGCATCTGACGTTATTCTCAGCACTTACAGTAGTGATGCGTCTGTCGTGAACCACGCCAGTATTAGATGGTTTATCAGAACGGAATGTACACATTTGAACGGGAGATCAAAGGAGTTTATGGTTCACTAATCCCACCAACATAACACCCTCTCACTCACACGTACACACCCTCAAACACAGTCTTACGTGCACTGCCCTGCACACACCACCACACACACCAGTGGTGCCGTGAACAGCTGATACACAAGGAAACATGGAGCTGATTTTGAGCAAGTCATTCCACAGAGGCGACTCCGCTGGCTGGACTGGGACAGAAACTGAGAATCAGACAGTTTTGATACAGCAAGAACAAACGAGTGCTTTCACAAGCCTGTCGTTGCAAAACAGGAATGTGTCACACTAGAGCTGCTGGAGCAACGGACTGTACCTTGGAGCGGAACGTAGGGTGAACGAAATAGAAAGCACGCAGGTTCTTCTTAAACCTGGAGAACAGCAGAGAAAAACATATTACAGCTTGAATCCAACGTACCAGCAGGTCACGAGTCATACACATCACACAAAGAGTCGGAACAGTCCGACATGCACAAACACTGGTCAGACACCTGTAGAACATGGTGTACACATACGTGTAATTGTACTGTGATTGTAACATGGACTGTTACATGGGAAAAGACCAACCCACATTACTGGAACCAAAACAATGCAGGGTCTCATGAAAATACTCACTCAAGGTGCTCATAGTGCACACATGCACCAAAGGGTTTAATTATATTATATCGTTTCAGTTGTTTATCACGATACGTCGACCCAGTCAGTTCCAGCACTGGTTTTTATCTGGAACTGCTGCTTCAGTGGGTTTGGACCCAGTCCCGGCCCTACTGGACCCGACTTCATGTTCACAGATTGTGAAAAAGCTCATTAAACGCCACACACACGCACGGCCCGTGTGGAATCAGGTCGTGATTCTGATTGGTGGGTTTAATAGCTCCACCCACAATGTCTAATAAGCCCCCACCCCACGCTATGAAATCTGGAGGAAGCCTGGCCTGCTGCTCTTCATTTCACTGGATTATGATACAGTACAAACGTCCATCTTACTTGACATCCACAATGTCGTAGAGTTTCTTGAGGAAGTCAGTGTCCAGGTGGTTGTGCTCTCCAGTAAGAGTGTGAAAATAAACCATCACGTACTCCTTCACCGTGATGTGATCCATTACATGGATGAAATACAACAAGGCCTGTGAACCCAGACACAGCTTGAGGTTGAATAATGTTTTTAGAAATGGACTTACAAACACAGTATTTGGTAGATTTTGTAATATATATTGTTAGTAATTTATCTTTTTTTTTTTTTTACCTTCTCTGCATCAATAAGCGTCACTGGAATGTTCCTGCCTACCACAACCATTACTGTTCGGCCGCACAGATCAACACCTGTGGGGGAAACGGCATACTCATGGGGCGAGAATCACAAATATGAAAACAGTGTGGTCTCAGCAGACCTCTACCCTTTACAGAGATGAACTACTCACAACACAACTGTACCATCAGTGTGCTTCTGTACCGCAAAGGGGTATTTGATGGGCTTGGAAATAAATTTATACAAAGTGATTATTATTAATCTTTCATCTATATGCAGCTCACCAGCCCACTGCTGGTACAGCAGGGTCTGAAACAGTGCCCCCTCCTGGCCAAACTGCAGAGGTGATTTTCTGAGGTCATGCCAGTCAGAACATGCAAGTTGTTAGCGGTCTGTCAGAAGAAGCTGATCAATTTCATCTGTCGTTTGTAGAAATGGAACGTCTTCAGTCTGATTACAGGCTTTGAACATTAACCCAGTCTGATTACAGGCTTTGAACATTAACCCAGTCTGATTACAGGCTTTGAACATTAACCCAGTTGTGGGTTTTGAACTCAGTAGGACGGTTTTCTCCAGGGTACAACTCTACTGACACAAACAGCACAGGGAAGACTTCAAACACCACCTTGGCAACTGCTACTTTGGTGGATATTTTTTGATACCGAAATCGTGAAACGAAAGGCACAGATTACCCAACCCCCCCCACCCCAACGTCATGCTCAGTGCACACACACACACACACACAGTGATCTGGAACCTCACGCACGCACACACACGAAGACTCATTAAAAGACTGAACCAAACCCGTCTGGTACAGGGCCTTCAGGGCAGCGATGTCAGAGAGGTCCTCAGCTCGAGCTCTGAACAGCCATCGGTGATAACTGGAGGAACGGAGGGGAGGGACAGAGAGAGTTTACACAGACGCAAGATAAGACGAAAACCAGACGTCTAGAATTGCACAAAGATTATGATAAAAAAAAGTCGCCTTTGATACTAAAGTGATAAAATATCTCTTGGAAAAGTAATAGATTTGTTGTCAAACGCCATCTGCAGACGTTAGCTCATATCAGGCTGGGTGGAGGCTGGGTTCTCACTTCCTCTGGTGTTGCTTGTGCTGTGCTGCCTCTGATAACTGCCCCTGCAGAACCAGCTTGCGCTGTTTGTCCACGTCACCCTCCATGCGGGCAAACGCGTGACTTCCAACGGGCCCTGGACCCAGCGCCAGGATACCATCCTCACAGTCACCTACACACACACACACACACACACACACACACACAGCAGCAATGAGCCCCCCCCGCACTGGGGTCCACACCCGAGCGGAGGGAAGCCAGGCGGTTCTGGGAAACGATGCTGGGCTCAAGGGGGAGGGGGGGAAGCTGGTCCAGCCCACACTCAGAGATCTCACTACAGTTTACGCGTCTCCTGTGTTCCATGGTTACTGCGAGTCAAAGTGCTTTTTAAAACAAGCCTCAAGACTCGCTGGCACAGGAGACCTGGAGCAGAATCACAAGAAAGTTCTCACGCAGCCACGAGGGACCCATGTGCGTCTCTGCATTGTTTTTGGCCAAAGTACCTCAAATCATATTAAAGAAGAAACCGATTTTGTTTTCCTAATAACTGCCATTCGTCTCTTCCAGTTTCCTTCAGGGGCCCCTGGTGCTTCAGTTCTCTGGGTCCCGTGGAGCCTTTGGCCCTCAGAGACCAGGAAGGGCTGTGCAAGCAGAGGTTTTCTGCGCGGCTTGTTGGCTTTGGCTGGTGACGCCCGTCACACAGCCACACGCCTCCTCTAAGCCCTCGCTAGACGGGATAAACTCGCTAACAGAAAAACTGTTTTTCAGATGTACTCATGAAAAGCTGGACGGACAACATCCTTTGGAACATCTGATTAAAAGCTGGTTGTCCAGACGCTGAAGCCACCAGGCGAGAGCCCATGGTTCACATCAGCCTGTCCAATCAGTGGACTGGAGGTCATTTTCCATATGATGAAGAACCTGAGATGATCCTAAAGCTTGGGTCCTATTTCTGCTCTTCTGAATGAAGGTTTCAAAATGTGCTTTTACTGCATAAGTTGTGCAGGTCATCAGACAGGTTTCATTAGTAGAAACACCTTGTTAGAGGCTGTAGCTAAACTCTTCAGGTTGTACTGCTATACACGAATCAGAAACAGTTTCCCCCCTTTAATGTTTGTTTTATAATCTAAATTAAGTTTGTATTTATTTTATTTCTACTCGTCACTCTGTTGCTGTGCTGTAACTCTTGGGCACCATGATGAGCCTTTTCTAACCTTCACGTTTGCAACGTGATCATCTCTAATCTCACCAAAAATTGTCTAAATCCATCGTCCAATTTGTACACCTAAAGCACGTTGGAAAGGGGTAGGGGAGCGTCAGAGGGTGGAGGAGTGGCTAGCTGCACTCACCCTCCAGGTTGCCGGGTTTCTCCGTTATCCGGATCTGCCGCTCTGGCACCACCGGCTCGCCTTCTGGGTTCCCGATGTCAGCAGGGAGCAGGGGCAGGCTGGAGAACTCCTCTGCCTTTGAGCGGGGGTAGTAGAGGGGCAGCAACTTCCTGTAAACTGCCTGTGCACCACACACACACACACACACACACACACACACACACACACACACACACACACACACACACACACACACACACA
>JAOXYF010000024.1:1864127-1880986 GCA_028565775.1 Sternarchorhynchus goeldii
ACACACACACACACACACACACACACACACACACACACACACACACACACACACACACACACACACACACTCTCAAAAAACAGTGCTTGTGAAACAGGGCTTACACAATCAATGAAGCAATCAGAGAATTCCATCAGAAAGAAGCAGGACTTGCTTTCATGTTCTATCAAAACCTCACGTTTAAGTGGAAACTTATCAATTCTGATCTTTAGAGTGATATGTGCTCAGGAAAACCACTCAGTCTATGATTAAACTAGGAGCCCAAGTGTCTTACTGTACATGTCTGAGAACAGCCTGCAGGACCAACAAAGCAAAAGGAGTGGAGAGTCTAGTGCGCCGTAAAACCCCACAGAACGAAGTTTGATGACAGGCAACAGAGGATGGGAAATGCGACAGACCTCCTCAGCATGCGCCACAGCGAACACCACCGCCTCAATGTTCTCGCCGTGGTTCTCCAGAAACCTCCGCACGGTCCCTGACAACGAGCACCACAGATTCACGTGTTTAAAGAGCCAGCAGTCATGGTCATTTCCGTTCAAACGCTCCCTGTTTAAGCTGGTTGGAAATGAAAGTTTGATCTTGAACTGTAATAAATGTGGGATATAAATTTGACTAGACTTGCTGTAATAGAATTATGAATTCTACTAGACTTGTAATAGAATTGCTTTGTGAAAGCAACATACTCAGGGCTATGTGAGCAGCATCTTGGAGGGGGTATCCTCTCTTTGCGGTACTGATCACACACATTCCCACAGAGACCACCGCATGCTCCCTGAGACACACACACACAGCCAGAGGTCATATGTGAATGGTTGGTGTAAATAATGTCCTTGACTTCTGAGGTTCCTCATGATGCTTTCTAAGAGGTTCCGGTGCGCAGGGACGCACTGGACGGCTGTGTGGTGGGACGGCACTGGGACCTACTTGGCGAGCTGCAGGACGTTTCTGTAGCAGCTGTAGAGAGAGCTCTCGGCCGCCGTGCGATACTTGGCTTTGTACTTGGGGCCGACCGTATGAATAATGAAGCGTGCAGCCAGGTGGAAGCCCTCAGTTATTTTAGCTTCACCGGTGCGGCAGCCTGAACAGACACAAGAACAGATGCAGCGTTCTTCAGAACCACAACAACCACCACGACGACAGAAGCTTCAGAAACACAGCCGACAGTTGCTGTATCAGTGAACAGAAGAGTTTTGCTTACACAGTTAGCAGACTGCCTGGCCCCCATCTCCTGAATCAGTGGTGCCCCCTACCTTTCAGTTTGAGAAGTTCTTCTCTGAGCTCCGGGCCAGCGTGTGCATGAATGCTTTCTGAGATGGGGTTCTTGTCAGTCAGAGTCTCGTTGCTCGTGTTGACGATAGCAGTGCAGTTCAGAAGTGCCACGTCGCCCGTGCTGTGATGTTAAAGACACCAGAAATGGTCAAGATGTGAGGAGTGTAGGAGCAGAAGGAGTAGGTTTAAACACACGCTGGTTTAAACCACCAAAGAACCGATTATCTCCACAGTTTAGCTTCACAGGAACCAAACAACATTTACAATGGGAAAAACAGAAACATATCATCCTGTTTAGTGTAGTTCCATGTTCCATGTGTTTAAAGGAACCGACTGAAAGTAGTCGACGCATGATTCAAGGTCTCGGTGTGGCGCTACAGTATTTCTTACAGAGGCTGCCCTCAGACGAACTTGGGTCTGATGGGCCAAACAATAGAGCACCTCCTCAGGTTTCATCATTTCCCAAACAGAAACAGAATAAATGCAATTCCAAACCCAGCTTTCCTCCCCCAAGCTCAGCATCAGCAGAAATAAGAGAGAGATAAAGCCTTTTATCATTATACCCACGTATTACAACGTTTTGAAGCACTTGACTGTACAAACAAGAGATGCAGATACTGTGGTACATAGTCTGTATGTTATAAATATCAACTACTTAATAGATAAACTCTCCACTGAAATATCATAAAACAAAAAGAACCAAAAATGGCAAAACTAACCCAGAGACCAGGTAATTAGAGTTAAGGTCAGTCCTTATACTGAAGGAACACAGAAGAGCCTCATGTCATGTGGTTGTGCAACGAGAGGATTTATATTCATGCTGGGGGCAGGGCTGACATGTAGCAGGATCAGAAACTCAGCAACTGCTGAGACATTTACACTTCATTTGGTAATTAAAGTTCGGAAGTAAAGTGTAGAACTACATCTTGAAGGCCATCATGACTCACAAGAGAACGATCTTCCTGTTAATATCCTCCCTGAAGGGGAAAGGAGAGAGAAGGGAGCTGCCGTCGACCTCTTCATCCTCCTCCGTCTCCTCTTCCTCTCCGTCACGCTGATCCCACGTGGGAAGATTCTGGACCTCCACAAACTGAGAGCGAGCGCCCAGAGGATCCATGCAGCTACCACACACACACAATATTATATTATATATATAAATAAAGAAAACCTTCAACACTGGCAAGGGCTTTAGTATGAACGTATTCTTAACTCTGGCATGTCTACTGTAACATGAGGATCTGTATTTGATAGAGACTCTACAAAGCAATTTTGTAAGTCACTCTTGGCCAAGGACGTTTGCTAGAAGCTGTAAATGTAATGAACACCTACAACCTTTCCTAGATGACCTGGGTTAGAAATCACAGTGAAAGATGCACAACGTAGTACAGCAGAGTCCTCACTCCTGTGTCTCGCCATCAGAAATGAAGAACCTAAAACTTCTAACCATCTACTTCCACATACAATTGTTTCCCCAATTATTGCGTTGTGTCTACGATGAAGACCGGAGCTTGCGCGTGGTCCCAGAACGTTCGAAAAATCGACAGAACCTGCTGCTTTAAAGGCTTCAGTAGCACGCGCCTGTTCCAAGCTTCCACTGGGCCGCTGAAGTCCTTCTTCAGAAGACACACAGAGTACACAGTAAAACACGTAGGCGTGTGATATTGTTGAAGGTCCCATGTGGTGCGTGATTGCCATGAGTATTAACGCAACAAATCTTACAATGCACGCGATACACCGATGAATAAGCAAATCTTGGTAAAGGTCCATTCAACGCAGAGACCGTCTAAAACGTTTTGACATGTTTGACTCGCTCAACTTAAAAACAGACCATAAACAATGTGATCTAAAAATGCTTCACCACAGATCTATGACAAGTACCGACCGACCCTCGATCAGTCCAACAGAACTTAGGATGCGCGACCAAAATCGACGAGAAAGTTTATAATGCGTCATATCTCATGTATGAAACACATACAAAGGGCAAGAACCCAAACATGTGACACACCAGTGAGCTCGAGCAGTTCATCAAAACGCAATGTAAAGTTGAACCGGTAAGGAACCGGTAACTTCTACTGTCGCTTCATCGGCAAGCAAATCGCGCACTGATTACCAACAAACGATAAACGATACTTACCACAATCCTGATGTAGCAGCCGAGTGCAACCTACTAAAGTAGGATAGCTAAGCTACCTAAATTAGCTTATTGGTTACAAAATCACTAAAGTGATAAAATACAGCTAACAAGTCCAAATTATCTGTCGTGATTTCCCTCGTGATCTTCTACTTTTCATGACACTACAACATCTGATTTATCAAGCGCGAAACCAATAAAACATCATGTTATGCTTGGAGTTTCTGGCAATCTGGACACTGCTCCAGGTTATTTTAGCTCGCGCGATCAGCTGATTTATGAGAGCGTGCATAATCACTTCCGGGTTTGTACGTTTAAGGGACCACGCGAAGGTCTCGTTGGTTCTCGAGACGTAAAGCGAGCGACGGGATTTTGCGGTGTGGTATTTTTTAATGAATTAGCAGCTTCTGTTATACTTTAAACGCCATAAGTCATCAAACATACAGTGTACAAGCAAACAGTGGCTGTTTAATCACACCCAGTACCCAGACTGGGGAATTACGGCCTAGTTCACACTCACTACTGGTACAATATGCAAAGACTAAAGTAATCGACAACAAACAGGAATACAAATCTGAAAGAAAAACAGCAATATAACCCAGAAATAAATAACTACATAATAGAGACGGCGATATATACATTATTTTAAATTATATTTATAAGTATATTGAGGCTTACGCTGTTAAGAAACATTCAAATCGATCTGGGCAATTGATTATTACGGCCTTTATTGAATACTACACATGGTTACTGGAGCTGAGCAGAACCTGTCCGGTAGTTCCTTCTTCAAAAATCATCAAAACAA
Organism: Sternarchorhynchus goeldii; assembly: GCA_028565775.1. NCBI lineage: Eukaryota > Metazoa > Chordata > Actinopteri > Gymnotiformes > Apteronotidae > Sternarchorhynchus > Sternarchorhynchus goeldii. The sequence continues at coordinate 1,868,333 of JAOXYF010000024.1, forward strand.
CAAACTTAGAGTTCAGAAAGCAGGTGAGTTATGAGCAGAGTTGAGTTACAGTTGTCCACATAACTAATAGACACTAGTTTACCGGGTTCATGGATTATTTCTCTTATATCAACGTGCCACACGTGGGCATTAATATTCGCCTAGCTATATGTATGCTAATTTACTTTTTTGGACCGTCATAATTTAATAATAGTTAATTTAATAACGTTTAATTTAATGGACCGTCAGTTGTATTACCAGCTATGATTCCTGCTAGACTATTGTAATATCAGACGTGTGATTAAACACTGTGTCTCGCTTCCAGGCCAGGAAGAGCATCCTTGGACCGAGCGGTCATGGGGATAACTAAACAGTACCTGCGCTACGTGGCCAGCGCTGTGTTCGGCGTAATCGGCAGCGATAAATCCAACATCGCTTTTGTAACCCTGAGGGGCGGTGAGAAGGGACGCCATGTAGCGGTCGGCGCCTGCGAGCATGTCTTCATATGGGACGTGCGCAAAGCCGAGAAGGTGATGGTCATAAAGCACATTTGTAACCGTATTACTTTAGTAACCAAATCCTCAGCCATTTCTTTAACATCTGCATGGATGGCGATGACGGCTTTGATGTTCCCTTAGGTTCTAATCCTCGAGGGGAAAAAGCACGCGGTAACGTACTTATGTCCCTCTCCTGACGGTGTCCACATCGCCGTTGGTTACGAGGACGGCAGCATACGCATCTTCAGCCTTTTAAGCGGCGAAAGCAACGTGTCATTTAACGGACACAAATCTGCGGTTACCGTCATTCATTACGACAGCCTGGGCGCGCGCCTCGTCAGTGGCTCCAGGGTGAGGCGCAAAGTTAGACGTGGTTTCATGTTTTTAATGCCGTCATCACTTGAGACATGATGGACTGTTATAAGGGTAATCTTGTAAAAACCGTTCTTTATAAAAAGCTCTTGATTTTAGTTTCAAAATACGTAATGTTTTTGTGAAGGAATAGACTAAACATTAAAATTTATACGATGATGAGAAGATCGAAGTAACATTGACTACAGCACACGCTCTCTGTGTAGGACACAGATGTGATCGTGTGGGATGTGATCAACGAATGTGGCTTGTACAGACTCAAAGGCCATAAAGATGCCATTACACAAGCTATCTTCTTAAAGAACAGGAATCTGCTGCTCACAAGGTCAGTCACAGTCCTTTCATGTTTTGAAGTAACTCAGAAAAAAATAAGGTGTAGAATTGCATCACATCACACACAATGTGTACTTCATTAAGTCATGGACGTCATCAGTGTATGAACAGTTGTAAGCCCTGAGGAAAAAATGTATGTTACACATTTGTTTTGCGCTGAAACAAGATGAGATGAGTGGGGTGGTGATGCGTGTTGTACCCTCTAACGTCCAGCTCGAAGGACAGCTTCGTGAAGTGGTGGGACTTGGATACTCAGCACTGCTTTAAGACCATGGTGGGCCACCGCAGCGAGGTGAGCAGCACCAGGTTCTCCTGGTACCTGGTTCATACCTCCCAAGTGCCTTTTTTGAGATTATGGATTTAGCATCCCATAATACTCCACTCCATAGTTGTCTGAAATTCCATTAATTTCTGCTGTTTTTGCATGCGACATCCTGCCTTGGATTAAGAGTTTTAGCATGTTAGCATCTGTCTGCTGCCCCTCTGCTTTTCTTGCTTAGGTCTGGGGACTGGTGCTGTTAAACCAGGAGAACAGGCTGCTCACGGGCTCAGCAGACAGCGAACTCCGCGTCTGGGACATCAGTTACCTGGAGGAGGTAGTGAGGCTCCGTTCCCTTTAAGTGCTGTGTGTTCTCTGATGCTGAAAAAAGCTGGAACACCAGGACTGTCCTCAAGTGCTTTAAAGTGACCCAGAGTGTGTGTGGTCCTTAGTTGCTGTTTGGTGGTTGTTGCTCGGTAACGGTTACTGTGGGTCTTTTCAGGACAAAGAACTGGGGGAGCCACAGGAGAAGAAAGGAAAGAGTCTTCTTGATGAGGATGATGAAAATGAAGATGAGCGCCCTAACGAACAGCCAGAGGAGGTAAGGAGCCAAACCTGCACAGCTGCATCCACCCAGCTGCATCCACCCAGCTGCGTTCACCCAGCTGCTTCCCTCTGTCTCTCTCCAGAGGATCCTCAGCTGTAAGAAAGCCGGTTCTGTTCTAAGAGAAGCCAGAAACAGGGTTGTGTCTCTGACCACTGATTCCAGGGCTAAAATCATAGCTTGTCACGTATGTAGAATCTGCTTTTATAATCTGAGAAATATTTACCATTAAATGTCTTCAGCGTTCCGTCCATTGATTCAGTTTTGCTCTGCAGGGTCTTGATGCTACACTGGAGATCTTTGCGGTCATTCCAGAAGAGCAAATCCAGAAGACAATGGAACGGAAGCTGAAGAAAGCCAGAAAGAAGGCCAGGTACACGATGCGTGTTTCACACATGAATCCATCAGTGCAAGACCCAGCATGTTGAGATCCTCAGTGTGCCTGTGTGGTGTGTGCTCCAGAGCTGTAGAGGGCGCCGGAGCTTCAGGGGAGCCAGTGGTGAAAAAGGAACTGAGTGATGAGATCCAAAGACTGGCCAATGTTAAAGCCTCCTGCAAGATCAGGTAAGTGTGTGAGGGGGAAAAAGTCCTGTCCAGGCAAAGCTGCTGTTGCTTCCACGCCTGTGACGGTGATGACAGAGTGGTGTTTGCCCCCCGTGACGGTGATGACAGAGTGGTGTTTGCCCCCCGTGACGGTGATGACAGAGTGGTGTTTGCCCCCCGTGACGGTGATGACACCCATGTGTGTTTCAGGTCGCTGGATTGCCTCCTTTCTCCTAATGGGGAGATGAAGATGGCTCTGTTGTTGGAGAACAACACAGTAGAGACGTACACCCTGAAGACCACGGAGGAGAACCCAGCCGGCACGCGGACATCTCGGCTCACGCTGGCCGGTCACCGCACGGACGTCCGAACCCTGGCCTTCAGTTCGGACAGCACCGCTCTCCTGTCAGCCTCAGCGGAGACCGTCAAAGTGTGGAACAGGTGAGCGTCCTGAGCGCGGGCAGCTGGACCGTTACTGCTGTGCACACGATGAGAGTGATGTTTGTTGTTACAGTAAAAAAAAAAAAGAGACAAGCATGTCATCAGTAAGCAACTTTTGTTTCAGTTTCTGTGAATCCTTAGCGGGGATCTTTTCTTCTGCAGGGCCACGTTGCAGGTTGTTCGCACCATGGAATGTGACTACGCCCTGTGCTCCTTGTTTGTTCCCGGAGACAGACAGGTCGTCATAGGAACCAAGGTAGAACATGGTGCCGTCTTGCCCACCGGTGGACGGGCTGCCCCGTCTTATCCGTTCGGCTGTTTCCAACGGTCTGTCTGCCTGTCTGTCTTCTCGCAGGGTGGAAAGATCCAGATCTTTGACCTGGCGTCTGGCAGCCTGCTGGAGAATGTGGCGGCCCACCAGGGCGCCGTGTGGTCCGCCTGCCTCTCACCTGATCAGGTCCTGCAGGGGGGGAGCATGTGATCACATCCCTTCCCAAACCGCACACATAACTACCGCATGTGGAACCCAGAGCTGGTGCATTTCACTGATCACACGGACACAGGGCGTCCTTGGATTTCTGAGCTAGATTGGATTAGATTAGATTCCTAGGGTCTGAAGAAGTATTAGATTAGATTCTTAGCTGCAGAGTTAAATGAAAATTGAGTCACAATCCACAAACACAGAACAGGTATCAGTTATAATCACAAAGTTAAATCAACTGATTAGAAATATGAGTAAAAATAACTTTTGTGTATATGTGTTTGTTCAGAGGGGGATTGTGACCGGAGGAGCTGACAAGACGGTGAAATTCTGGGACTTTGAGCTCATAAAGGACTCGGGTTCGAACAAGTATGAGCCACCCCTTTCCTCCCTATCTGTCCTTATCTAGGGTGCTAGACATGTCTGACGGGTGTGTGTGTGTGTGTGTGTGTGTGTGTGTGTCACTGCAGGCGGCTGACAGTGAAACACACTCGCACGCTGCAGCTGGACGAGGATGTACTGTGTGTGTGCTACAGTCCTGACCAGCGCCTGCTCGCTGTCTCTCTGCTCGACTGCACCGTCAAGATATTCTTCACAGACACCCTGAAGGTAAAGGACACAGCCGATTGGTCCCGCAGGAGGGACCCTCCGCATCCACGTCTGCTGTCTGACGCACGTGAACCGCGTGTGAATGTGCACTCTGTCTCTTCTCTCGTTTCTCTTGCTCTAGTTCTTCCTGTCTCTCTATGGACACAAGCTTCCTGTGCTGTGTTTGGACATCTCTCACGTGAGTAGTGGCAGCGTGTCTGACGTGGACGTCTGGCCCCACCCTCCAGCTCTCTGAACTCACCAGCCGTTTGTGCTTCAGGACGGCGCTCTGATCGCAACGGGATCGGCTGACAGAAACGTGAAGGTGTGGGGGCTGGACTTTGGTGACTGCCACCGCTCCATGTTCGCACACGATGACAGGTAGCACGCGCTCTCCGCTCATGCTAACCCTAACCCTAGCCATTACCTCTATCTGTTATTAATGTATTTTAAGGAATTTTTCGTATTGGCCAGATGGTCAACAAGATGATGTCACCCCAGATGACTATTATCCATCTTTTGATGTTTTTTTTCTCTCTCTCTCTCTCCCCCCCCCCTCTGTCTCTTGCCCACTTTGCAGTGTGATGTTCCTTCAGTTTGTCCCAAAAACTCATCTCTTCTTCACAGCGGGGAAGGACCGAAAGATCAAACAGTGGGATGCTGACAAGTTTGAGCATATCCAGACCCTAGAGGTGACCTTCCCTAACCCTAATCCTGACCCTAACTCATATCCAGACCCTGGAGGTGACACTGAATAAGATTCACCTGCAGGCTCTTATGACAGACAATGGCTGTCACTAGGCAGCTGGTGTTGACTGAAGATCAGACTGTCACTAGGCAGCTGGTGTTGACTGAAGATCAGACTGTCACTAGGCAGCTGGTGTTGACTGAAGATCAGACTGTCACTAGGCAGCTGGTGTTGACCGAAGATCAGACTGTCACTAGGCAGCTGGTGTTGACCGAAGATCAGACTGTCACTAGGCAGCTGGTGTTGATTTGCAGAAGTCTTTATTTGGGACCAAAGCAGTATGGAATCCAAAACGGGCACCATTATTTCAGGCACCTTTCTCTCTCAGGGTCACCATGGTGACGTCTGGTGCTTTGCCGTGAGTCCGAACGGCGACCACGTCGTCTCCTCCTCTCACGATAAGTCCCTTAGGCTTTGGGAGCGAAGCAGGGAACCCATCATTCTGGACGAGGAGAAGGAGATGGTGAGTGGTGCCTTGCAACTCTAAGCAAGTCCTAAACTAAGTAAATTCACTTAGTTTATTCGCTTTACTTAGTCTGTGAATCTTTGACTCCTTTTTTCAGGAAAGAGAAGCAGAGTTTGAGGAGTCGTTGGTGCAGGGTGCTGAGTCTGTGGTGAGTGGTGACTCTCCCACACTCTGCTCGCATGTGTTGCTGTTGTTATCTGGTTCAGGACCTCATGTGGTTCGCAGGTACCTGGAGAGACCAGAGGGGAGGCAGAGCCCGCAGGGAGGAAGACTGTCGAGACCGTGAAGGCTGTAAGTGACCTCCACACTGGGGCATAACTGCTCCTAGGGTGAAAAATATTTAACATACTCCCAATCTCTCTCTCTATCTCTCTCCCTGTCTCTCTCTCTCTCTATCTCTCTCCCTGTCTCTCTCTCTCTCTCTCTCCCTGTCTCTCTCTCTCTCTCTCTCTCTATCTCTCTTCCTGTCTCTCTCTATCAAGGCGGAGCGTATAATGGAAGCGCTGGAGCTCTATAGAGAGGAGAGTAAGAAATTGCGGGAGCACAAGGAAGCCTGTGAGGAAGCAGGGAAGGAGGTATGGAGTGTTCCTAATACACACACACACACACACACACACACACACACACACACACATGCATGTGCTCTCTCTCACACACACACACACACACACACACACACGCATGTGCGCACACGCACATATATAGACACATACATACACACACACACGCACATATATACACAAACACACACACACACACACACACACGCGCACGCGCGCGCGCACACACACATCATGCATGTATTGTGTTTATTTTGCAGTTGCCTGCCCCTAAAATGAGCCCAGTCCTTGTGGCCTGTGGAAACATCTCAGTAAGCAACACACTTTTTAACTTTCCATGTATTTCTTGTGTTTGTGGTGTGGCCCCTTCATCCCATTTATCTTGACCTTAAGGTCTGTTAACATTTAAGTGCTCAGTCGTCAACCTGTGCTGTTGCTATAGTAACACCTTGTCATCAATGTGGCACCTCCCACAGCCTTCCCGCTATGTCCTGGACGTCATCAGGAAGGTCCGCTCCAGGTAGGGGAATACACACACACACACACACAGAGCAATAGCCAGCACCTCCACTACCACACATTCTATCTGGATACGATCCCACAGGAGTTGATGGCGTGACATTAATGGACATGAGTGATGTAGAAACAAACGGTATCGATTTTTAGCAAAATAACCAAACTGAAACCTGTATGCTGTGTTGCTATAGCAACTTCGACTGTGGATTTGAGTGCATGTGTTTTAAACTCCCTTCTAGCTTTCATTATTCCTGTTGAATTGTGTGAGGGGGGGAAAAAAAATCTCGGGGTAGTCGAGTCTTAGCTCTCAGCCAGATCCTGCTGAGCTGCCTTGTTTATAAAGTGTGTGTGTGTGTGTGTGTGTGTGTGTGTGTGTCTCAGTGAGCTGGAGGTGTCTCTGTTGGTGCTGCCCTTCCCCTACGTCCCAGACCTGCTGACCCTCTTCGGCTCCTTCGTGCAGCAGGACCTGGACATTGAGCTGGTGTGTCGCTGTCTCTTCTTCCTGCTCAGGTATGTCAGAGCCCCCCAGCTCCGCCCACCTGGGCCCCAGCACCAGGGGATCCCAGAACTGGAGAAGCTTCTCACTTGGCTTTATTGTCTGTGTTCTCTTTAAGGATCCACTTTGGGAGGATCACCAGCAACCAGATGCTGCTGCCGATCATCGACAGCCTGAGGACCAACACCATGGCCAAAGTGCGAGAGATCAGGGTACGTAGCTCACAGAAGAGCCGCCAACTGGGCAACTGCTCAGCGATTTTCCTCACGCCACCGCTCCTCTTCCTCACACCACCGCTCCTCTTCCTCAGGACATGCTGGGCTTCAACAGTGCCGGCCTTCAGTTCCTGCAACGGGAGATCGAGAGCAGAGAAGACGTGATGTTCTTCGCCGAAGCCATGGATTCCTTCAAGAAGGAGAAGAAGAAGAGGAGGAAGAGAGAGAGAGCGAGAGCCATCCTGACTGTCACCTGAGCCACAACCACCACACCTTCACCTCGTTTTATATATATATAATTTACACACACATGTATAACATTTCTGATGAGCATTTCTAAATGAATTTCTAATAAACCTTCTGTCCAATCCTGAATCTGTTATTTACATGATGAAGAAATACCTTTAAGTCACAATGCAGAGGTGGGAAAACATGCATTGTTTATGTACCCCTTTACCCCAGGAGATTTAAATGCTAAAAGTGTCCTAAAATGGATGTATTTAGTATCGAAACTCAGTGAGTTTCTCCTCTAGGAACGAGTAGGCCAGACACGTGCTGATACGTGCTGATATACGAGCTTTCCACTGCAGTTCCTGTTGCATGGCACCAGGAGGGCCGAGACTGCGCGAGGCAACTCGAGGGAATCGCGTCGGAGCAGTCGCCAGAGAAGGGGTTTGAGGCGGGGTGGGGTTGAGGGCTTTCCTTGCCGCTTCCCGGGAAGGTGGTGGTGGTGGGGTGTTCAGACAGCTTTATGGCCATTTGCGCGTCGCAGGAGCTGAGACAGAATCACGAGTGCTTCACACTGAGGTCACGTGCGCGAGTGATAAACTTGCGGTGATAAATACAGGCTTCCATATCCAAGGCCGTACGTCTCTGTTGCTGTCTGGCAGTAAAAGGAAGGCGGGAAAAGCCCTTGCGAGACTGTGGCTGATACTGGAGTTGAAGGAAAGAAGAATTTGCATAGTCGTCGTTAATCCTCGCAAGCCGGTGTGTTCGGAAGCTGCTCCGCGCGGGAAGTGCCGGTGAATAAAAAGCGCTTCCAGCACTTGGCTCGCGATTCAGTCTGAATATACAGCCAGGAGAGATCCGCGCGCGCCGCGATATCGCTCGCGTGTGGTCCCCCCGTGATCCCGTTCACACCTGCACCAACCACGTAAGTGTTGATGTCATTGTCGTCAGAGAGATGAATACACCGTGCTTCTCGACTTTGACATGGCTGGAGAAAAACGAGTGTTAAGGGTTTATAAAACCGAGAAAAGACTGACCGCGTTTTTATAAGACTCGGCTTGGTCTTAAGGTTGTAAATACCACACCTATAACTATTAAAAATTCTTGTGAAAACAGACACCTTTGCACAGGCACTGTACACGGTTCAGATTCTGTAGGTCATCAGAGTGACATAAAACGGCTGTTAACAGAGCGTCGTTCACCTTAACAGAGTTTCGTTAATGTGAACTAGGAACTTTCCAACGTGCTTTCAGAACGGTTCCTTATTTTTAAGCTCAAAGCTTGTTTTGCAATTGAAAACCCAAGTTCGTTATAACCGTTTTGTAACAGATGAACTGCGTGATGGAGTAGAAGCTGATGGAGCAACAGTTCCGTTCAGTAACAACACTCATAACATCTAAATCAGAAAGTGGGGAGGAATGTTTGTGACCTCTTTTTACACTAAACCACGCCCCCACATGAAAAAAACAAAGAAAAAAAACAACAAATAAACAGAACCACTACTAATGGCTTCTCACTTTCATTGCATCACATGTCTAGTCCCCGCCACAGAAGAAACCTCTCTGACGTACACCGACGTGAGAGGAAGGAACGACCCCAGCATTTTCTTGGTCCATTATACGCATGAATAGACGGGTTTGTTTTACGGACCTTCAGATCCATGCTCTCATTAGGTGTTGCCTGACTTATGGCTTGTCATAAACACCCTGAATTGTGGCTCAAAATCGAGTTCTAACAGGTGCTGGTCAAAAACGCATAAAGGACAACCTCTCTTCAGGAACGCAAGCAAGGAAGACGCACTCCTCTCCAATTTTGGAAGGAATAATGAAAAGAAAACGTCATGTATAAACGACTTATTTGCCAGAGTTATACGGACGTTGGACGCGGGTTTGGAAGGATGTCCAGGGCCTTTGCCAAAACGCTAAAACCCAAGTCTGCTGGTCTCAAGACATAAAAATAGTCTGAGCCTCTCTGCTCACACACAGTCTGAGCACTAGGGGGCAGCATTGCCTTTACAAAATTATTCCGGCAGTCCGTGCCAGAGTTACGCCACCACTCACTACTAAACGATACAGACTGCCGTCCATCTGAATTGGCAGGTTTTAAAATCACAATCTTCATTACTTTATTACTTCTGAATACAGGCAAATAAAGTAAAACAATCATCCTTTAGCAATCTGAAACAAAACAAAATATTTTTTTCTGTTTTTACGTAGTGTATACACAGGCCTTACGGTCTTACAGTGTATTACAGTGTATTAGGACTTATTTATTAAATTAAGGCCTTACAGTGTATTAGAATGACAGCTTTGCACTCTTTAAAGCAAATTAAAATATTTGAATCACTAATTCTCTTAACAGTGACACTGGTTGTCAGGTCTTTGTTAAACTGATTTAAAAATATGTTTTGGGTGTTTATTAGACATTAATAAACAGGTTTTGGTTTGTGGTTTTACTCACCACAAACCTTCCAAAACCGCAGCTTTTATTTACCCTTTTGCTATTTTTCTCTCCCTCACTGCTCTCTCTCTCTCTCTCTCTCTCTCTCTCTTTCTCTCTCTTTCTCTCTCTCTCACTCATACACACATTCCCTTTTTAAAAGCTTTACCATGAAACCCATGCAGCTGATGTAATTAGTCATTTTAGAATCGAGCACTTCGTACTACGACCCATAAACAGACATTCAATCTTTCCCAGAGTGCACTGCTCAGTCAGGCACCGCTCTCAGCTTATCCTCCGCCAACAACCACGCCGCTGTCCTCCCCTGAGGAAACGCTAGTCACACGCCGCTGTCCTCCCCTGAGGAAACGCTAGTCACACGCCGCTGTCCTCCCCTGAGGAAACGCTAGTCACACGCCGCTGTCCTCCCCTGAGGAAACGCTAGTCACACATCCAATTAAAAAAGCAAAATAAATAGAAATCGATTGAAGGGTTCTACTTTGAGACTTGTTCCACTCACAACTCCTGCAGCTGTACCAGACTTTACCAATAATGGTATTCATATGAGAAAGGTAATGAACGTAAAACATCCCTGACATGTTTTTTTTAAATCTACATCATTATCTAAATGTATCAAGACATAAATCAGTACTGTACTGCAAAAATGACCTGGACTGTGTTGAACAACCAACAGGAATGACGAACAGCCACGACCATGACTGCATGAACCAAATACCCACTTAAACTAAAATGACACTGGATTAAACAGATTAGATGCTAGTCAGGATAATATATAATACTGGATCCAGGATAAAGCTGAGACAAAGAGTCACTGAGAAACACACAATTGATATAAATGGACATTTTTTGCTGAAGTGTCATGTAGTGAATAGGACAGTTATAAAAGACAGGAGGAGAACTTTTGCCAAAATTACTGGCAAATTTCTTTTGGCCTCTGAAGAACATGTAGAGCTGAATACATGGAACATGTAGATCTGAAGCCTGTCGATAGGGGGCGAGTTGTGATAGTGGTGAGACAGCATTGTGTCACATAGTGATAGTACCTTAGACATGATGTACCTGGAATGTAAGAGGGCTCCAGACCACAACTGATTTCCTGTCTGGCTGCCGCTGTTAATCACGTTTGTTAATGGTAGATGGAAGCAACATCTTCTAATGCTCTGGAATATGCAAAACGAGCAGAACGACCTCATTCACGTCTGATATGAGAGGGTTCGCCAACAGGTGTCAGAGTGGAAACATGGCATCGGATCTTCCAGTGGTCTGATCACACCTGTCAATCATACCTTTGTTTTGTCCAATGATCTGTAAGCAAATCAGAGCGTTATTTCTTCTGGTAGACCCAGACTCAGCAATTAAGGGATGTTTACAGAGGTCACTGAGGTCTGATTACCTAAACATCCAGAGGGCAGGGAAGTCCAGGACAGACAGACAGCAGCCAGAGATTACTGTGGTTATAGCAACAGATCTTTGTTTGGTCTGCAGGGCCGTCAGCTTGCACGTGCGCCTCTGAAACACTCCGACCGAATCGACCGCAAGTACAGGATGAGCAAGCCGCTCTTCTCGCTGAGTTGCTGCCAGTTCATTTCCTCTGGGCTCATGGAGAATTGAAAGTAAGAATAACATTAATAAAAGTAAAAACAAAAGCTGATTAAAGGTTTTATTCAGTTTACTAGAAGTGAGAGGATTTCGTCTGTCCAGGAACTCACAGTCTCTTTATCCCACAGGTCAGATTTGCCTTTGGGGATGTGAAATTGATGTGTGTGCAGGTTCGGCTACTCTTTAAAGCGTATTTAGAAAAAAAAGAAAACAGAAGTGTCTGGAAGGCATGCAGGCTGTGAAAGCAAACTCAGGCCCTCCCTGCTTCTGCCGCGACCACCCACCGCGGGCAGCGTCACCGTGGGCGGCCCACACGTTTACACACACTAATATCAGAGCCCTGACGGCAGAAAACAAAGATGAAACAATACTTGGTAAGACAGCCAAAAGAAGGAACATCTTACAATTACAATGGATTCATGTTTGTATACATGTTGGATATGAAGTATATTTAGAGAAAACTGGATATGAAGAAATTATCATTAGAAATACAACAAAGAGGTTTTCCGACGTGTAATTCATCAGTTCAGAATTTGGAATAAATCAATGACTCACACAGTTAACGTAACAAATAAATCAGTCACTCAACAAATCAAGCAATCAATCAATCAATCACTCAACAAAGAAATCAATCAATCACTCAACAAATTAATTTGTTGAATTGAACAGGCAGAATATTCTAATCAATCAAGCCTTGTTCTTCCTGCTCTTCCTGTCTGCTGTAGGTTCTCTCAGATCATGTGCTGAGATTTTTCTCTTGGCCCAGGAGAAAGTGTTGGCTCACTGACCCCTCACCCCCCCTCGCTAGGCCCAGCGCCCCAGGGCCCGAGTGTGATTCAAGCCACTCTAATATCACCAGCTCTGCCACGGCGGGTACAGAACGGCCCCACAATGCCGGCACTACAAAGGCGGGTGCTCTGACTGCTTCCTATTAGTGTGTAACGAAGTTAGAGGAGACGGGCACCGTGGAGACGGGCACCGTGGAGACGGGGCCTGTGGGGGGACGCGAGCGGCCGTCACTCAACACTCCAATGCGGACGGCACACGGCATTTCTGTCCCCATTTATGACTTTTATCTGACGCTTTTATCCAAAAAACCAAAAAACAGCTGAGGGTTAAGGGTCTTGTTTAGGGGCCCAACAGTGGCAACTTGGCAGTGGTGAAACTGGTAAAAGTATGATTACACTGAGGCAGTGGGGCAGCAGGGGTGGTGAGAGAGGTGTAGCAGTAGGGGCAGTAACGGTGGGGGGGGGGGGGGGGAATGGCCGT
>JAOXYF010000024.1:1893932-1911105 GCA_028565775.1 Sternarchorhynchus goeldii
GGAGGGGGGTGGAGGGGGGTAGGCTTGACCCCCTGAGCCACTGAGAGAGCCCACCGAAATGATTTGGCACAGAGAAAATGTATTAAATTCAGGGGACAAATAATTAACTGACGTCAGCTGGTGGATAAGAGGAAAGGTTGCACTACAAATATAGCCTCCACCACTCCACCCCTCTACCTCTCCACCCCTCACACCCCCAGTGAACCGGCTGCAGGGAGAGTGCAGGGAGGTTGGGAAACGTGGAGAAGGTTAGGGTGTGGTGGTGTAGAACTCTGATTACTGTGACAGAGGGATCTTTAAAGGCAACTCCAAAATAGAACAACGAACTCTAATCTTAAACAGCAGATATGTCCACTTGCAGTGTAAAGGCTTAGTGGGAACAACTCAAAAATAGCCTTCAAAACACACACAAACGCCCTTCAGATGCATACAGACCGTTCTGCTCCTGTCTGCTGGAGAGGCTGGGCTCTGGTGTCCATGTCTTGTGAGCAGGGGCACAAGCATGTTAAGAGGCATGAATAGATTTGAAATAGCCTATTAAAAAAAGTTAAAGCTCCAAGAAATAATCCTTCAGTGGTGGTGCCACATTCAGTAGTGGTGTGTCCAGCCTCTCCGGGTGAGAGGGACCCTGGGAAGGAAAAATCCAGTAAAACTATACAGCAGCATAACCAAGTGGGTGAGGAAAGGGAGGATAAACACGTAACAGCATATCTGTGGGTTTTCAGGCTGTCCAGTACTGTAAAATTAGCAAGTATATGGACAGACGGTGAGCGCGTGGACCAGAACCACACAGCATTCTGGGACTGTTTGGCAGCCAACAAGGCAGCGGTTACTGATGGAGCTGATAGCGTTTCTGTTTTACTGACCTGTCAGTTCTTGTCTGAGAGTTTTTCTTAGAACATCCTCAGCTTTCACCGCTGAGGACGGGTAAGGCTGTCATCTGGGGTCCAGTCGAACCGTCAGCCAAACTTTTCTTTAAAAAATGAAGGGTAAAAAAATCACTGAAGACCTTCCTTCACCTCAAACACAGTCACCCTAAGGGCATCTTATGGTTTGAATTCACATATTTTCATATGTTTTTCCACATAATTTTGGGGAAACTGCTTTAAAGTTAGACCAACAAACAGGTGTTTGTGACCCTGTACTTTCTGGCTCTACAAGGGTCCCACATCACATAGAGTCGAGTCCCTACAGTCCTGATCAAAGCTCAGGTTCAGACAACACAGCACACAGAGTCTGGATCAGTTTTGGACTCGAGCAGCTGAGAAGTCTTGGTCTCTACAGAGCATCAGTGTAGTTACCAGCGTAAGTGTGAACTCACAGCTCCTCTGCTTTCTTCATAAACAACAGGACACTGCCAGAGTAAATGAACCCAATTCCAACTATTTACTTTAGACAATATATATCTCTGAGTTTTTTAATGTTACAGCTTGCTCCGTTATTTTGAAATGTAGTCTGCCTTTCTCTGTGCATCAGCACATTTACCTTGAGGCTATTTCCAGTGTTTGCTGGAGTAAGTTCTGCTAAAAGCAGAATTTTTGTGAGAGTGGTGATCACAGAGAAATTCACACTCTTGGACTTGGAGATTATTCAACATAGCTGACAGTACCAATCGACAACAAGAAACACATGTGGGAATGTGAACTACGTTCTACTTCAGGGGGTCTGGAAAAACAAAAAAACCCACAAACGCTTCCCTGACTATATGCAAATTACAAACATTACCCAACTATGGATTGGCTTGATGTTGAAATGGCAAATGCTTTCACTAAAAATGCTAATAAATATTCATTACATGCTAAACGAATGGTTTTAAAGACACATATGGTCATGTTTTTCTGTAAGCATATTACGCACTTCTTTAGTTCATAGTACTGATCATAATGTAAAAAGAAAACAAACATTCATCTTATTTAATGATGTAAATACTTCATGATGTAAAGACATGACTCACCATGCAGACAGGAGCAAAGCGACTATATATCAAACACTAGATACCACTATATCACTATATATCACTATATATCATTATATATCACTATATACCACTATATATCATTATATACCACTATATACCACTGTATCACTATATATCACTATATATCACTATATATCATTATATACCACTATATACCACTGTATCACTATATATCACTATATATCATTATATACCACTATATACCACTGTATCACTATATACCACTATATATCATTATATACCACTATATACCACTGTATCACTATATATCACTATATATCATTATATACCACTATATACCACTGTATCACTATATATCACTATATATCACTATATACCACTATATATCATTATATACCACTATATACCACTGTATCACTATATATCATTATATACCACTATATACCACTGTATCACTATATATCACGATATATCATTATATATCACTATATATCATTATATACCACTATATACCACTGTATCACTATATACTAGTAAAATTGCTAAATAACTGAACCATTGTGTCCTAATTTGCCTCTGAGTTGCTTTTTTCCCCAGTTATTCTTGGCTGTAATGGCAGGTTATTTGTATAACTTACAGTGAAATTATTAAAATAATTATTTAAATAATCCTTAAAATTATCTTTCAAATCATTAAAATAATCATTAAAATAATTATTTAAATGATCCTTAAAATTATCTTTAAAATCATTAAAATAATCATTAAAAAATATTTAAATAATCCTTAAAATTATCTTTCAAATCATTAAAATAATCATTAAAAATATTTAAATAATCCTTAAAATGATCTTTCAAATCATTAAAATAATTATTAAAAATATTTAAATAATCCTTAAAATGATCTTTCAAATCATTAAAATAATCATTAAAAAATATTTAAATAATCGTTAAAATTATCCTCGAATCATTAAAATGATCATTAAAATAATCTTTGACAAGCTTGTTTTACTGTTTTACTTTACTTCTACTTAACAGCATATTTTTATTTGAATTTAGCTTGTCTGAAGAGGAAATATTTTTCAGCACTTTTTCCCTCCACATCCAACAGATCACTCTCCTTTGCCCCTCCCCCACTAGGGGGAGGAGTTAAAACAGCAGGGATGTTGATGTATGAGATTAATCATCATGTCATGTGATGATACCTGGAACATGTTGCATCATGTGATTACACCTGGAACATGGTGTGTCATGTGATTGTATCTGGAACATGGTATGTCATGTGATTATATCTGGAACAAATCCACTCAGTGGCTGCTCATCCACATACCAACACTCTCACAGGACCATTAATGAGATAAAAAATAATAAATTAAATAATTTTAGCAGCAGCTAACACCTAGTAAATGTTTGACTAATAAGTAATTATAGTAATTATTTATTAACCAATAACCATAAGTGCATCTATATGATATGATACACTATAATGCCAAAAGTATTCGCTCACCCATCCAAATGACCATCTAAGGTCCATAAAGACATGGACGGCAGAGTCTGGTGTGGATGAACTTGAGAGTCCTGACCTCAATCCGATAGAACACCTTTGGGATGAATTAGAACAGAGACTGAGAGCCAGGCCTTCTCTTCCAACATCAGTATGTGACCTCACAAATGCGCGTCTGGAAGAATGGTCAAAAATCCCCATAAACACACTCCTAAACCTTGTGGACAGTTTAGGAATGGGATGTCACTTAAGCTCATATGTGAGTCATGGAAGGTGAGCGAATACTTTTGCCAATATAGTGTATGTTCTTCTGCCTGTGATTGTGGGCTGAGGGTCTGCAGAAGTGCTGAAGAGCAGGAAACTGACAGTTACACTGAGCACCTTCATTCCCCACCAGTTACAATGAGCACCTCTATTCCCAGTCAGTCATGTGAGCTCCGCCGCTCTGGTGAACACTGCTCAGTACACAGTACAGAGAGGAGCAGAGCTCAGGGATGACTGAGGGTCAGATCAGTTCTGGCACTTTTCACTGGTGTAAGTCCCAGCTGGTTGGACAATACCATGTGGTCTTGGAGCTGTAGGGTACTCACCTCCAAACATGGTTCTTCATGACACCATCTATGGCCTTAGGGAAAACTGATTGATTAATCCAAAGGTGTGAGTAATCAATACTGTGACTTCTGCTTCAGAAATGAAGCGCTTAGCATTCAAGGAAACTCCAGGCCAGTTAATATCTCAATCAGATGTTATGATATTCAGAAGTGTTACATGCATTAATTAATCAGTGTCGTCGGTTTGGTGGTGTCTGAAATAAACGTAACGACCTGGTGACACATGAGTGATGTAACCTCTCACGGCTCACGGCAGAGGGGCAGTGGAAACCAGATACCCTGTGATTAGGTTTCCTCCGTGTGCTACAAGGTGGAGCGGAGCTCACATGCTGCTTCTGGACCTGCTTCTGTCTGAGTGCACATAGAGGTGGAGCTATGGGTTCTGCAGACTCTCGCTACGTCAGGTAAGATCGCAGGTAAGACTGCAGTTAAGACCGCAGACCTGTGGTCTCTGTAATGTAATCTGTTTGGCCATTGGAAGGATGTTTAAATGAGACACGTGCAAATACACTGAGACACGCTGGGTGCTGGGTGCAGGGTGCTGGGTGCTGGGTGCTGAGTGCAGGGTGCTGGGTGCAGGGTCTATCTGTTATGTATGACATTAGCACTGCATTTGTTTGCACAGTGTACATCTGTACCATACAGTGTCAACAGACATATTCCTGCAAGCACAATCATGCTTAACACGTGTCTATAACCACAGGTGAGTCCTGAAGGGCTGATCAGTGAGGTGCTCTAGTGTAAACACCAGCTTCTCACATTTGTTCCTCACTCTCACATTGGTAAACTCCAACATCTACTGAAGCTCTACTGCAGGATAACCATTTATCATCAGTTCATCTTCACACTTCACCTCGCGTTTACCACGGTTTGCTCTCACCCGCTTAGTCTGAACATTCATCTTCTATACAGGGACGACACGAGGGAAATAAACACAATAATAACTGAATAAATGAGATAAATACAATTAGGACCAAAACTTGTTTTGATTTCACTTAATGAAGTCCAACACCTTAAGAAACATTTTTGTTCCTCCTGTGGCCACAGTGCTGAGATTAAGAGTGTTAAAACAAGGCCCTGATTTATTGAGTTCTAATTCTTGGGCGGCCCGCGTGTCCTGAGGGCGGGGCAAAGTCCCGACACACTGGACGGAGGGCGAGCTTTCGGCAGCTGCCAGATTCATGGAACGAACTCCTGCTGGGGACGGAATATTTTTGAAAAGTTGCAATGCTGTTACCACCGCTTGAAAATCGCCTGCTGTTTCCTCGGGGGGTTTGTTTGTTTATTCCACCTCCAACAGGCCAGTGATTGATGAGAGGAAAGAACAGAGACATGAAAGGTGTGAAAGAGAGAGAGAAAGAGAGAGAGAGAGAGGGAGAGCGAATGAGAGAGATAGAGAGGGAAAGAGAGAGAGAGCAAGAGAGAGAGAGAGAGGGAGGGAGGGAGAGAGAGAGAAGGAGAGAGAGAGAGAGAGAGAGAGAGAGCAAGAGAGAGGGAGAGAGAGAGAGAGAGAGAGAGAGAGAGAGAGAGAGAGAGAGAGAGTGAGAGAGAAAGAGAGTGAGAGATAGAGAGAGAAAGATGGAGAGAGAGAGAAAGAGAGAGAGAGAGGGAGGGACTAAGAGGCACTGCTGGCGACACATGACCTGAATAGCAGGTGGTGATGGAGAGTCTGAAAAAGCAAGACGTGCCACTACACTATTTTCAGAGCAGAAATCCAGGCAGGGACACACACAGCAGTTCAGGACGAAGTGCAGAGAGGGGATACGGGCCTGGGGGAGGGGGGCCTTATTACTACACTGGGGTATCAGGGACAACATTTCACCATCCAGACACCTAGTTTCCCGTGTTCACTCCTTAGCGCACAGCACTCTGTGAGCTGGTGACCATGGCTGGCTGACAGGGCTTCCACACGCGTGCTTTAGTTCCACACGCATGTTCACATCTACGGTTTAATGGTGCTTTTCATGTGGGTGTCATAAGTGTGAACAGGAGAGGTCTGTGATTCAGTTTATTCAGTGCTGAAGGGGCAAAGCGAGTGTGAACACAACTTCCCATGATCCATCTGAAGCTGAGACCTGCAAACCAGCCCAGGGTCTCACCATTACTACAGGATTCATTTAATAAGGATTAATGCTGCTTGGCCAAAGGCAGGTGCAGGACTGTAAACACACAGTATCTGTAGTAGAATAATTCTGTGGATGGACAGATGCTCTCCCATAATAAAATAGCTCAGAGGACCAGCCTGGTCCAGGCCTCCAGCACTGCAGGGAACTGCCCCATAACAAAGGGTGTCAGATAGATGTCCTGTTCCCATCTGAATCCAGTATCGTTAGAGTCCTGATCCAGTATCGTTAGAGTCCTGATCCCCGCTGCAGCTGCATGAGAGGACCAGAGGTTCTCCACACGGATGGACCAGGTTTGGAATAGCAGTGATGACCCCCAGGGCGAGAGTCGTCAGATCCCGTTACGACCCCCCTACCCGGCCAGGCCTGTGATTTATAGATCTTCTCAGAATTTACAGCTTGTGAAATACTCTCAGTTAACAACATAGAGTAAGATACAGCATTGGGTTTGGGGTGGGCTTTGGAGAACAATGAGGTCTGGTGTGAAGGTCTAGAGGAGACACAAGGGAACGTCTCCAGCTCTGCTGGTTGTTTGTGTGAGAGTGTGTGTGTGTGTGTGTGTGTGTGTGTGAGTGAGTGTGACTATAAATATAAAATAGCGAGTGTGTGGGAGGGCATTTTGTGCATGTTCAACGCACCTGACTCAAGAAGGAAAATATACAGCAGGTAAGGAGGAGGGGGCGGAGTCTCTGATTCTTTTGTTTGGAATCCAGCAGCAGAGTGAGTGGCGAGTGGTTTTCACACTGCACACACGTCTGCGTGAGCCTGGGGTCATTAAAGCACAGCGTGACTTAAAGGTGTTTATCCTACATCACTGTACTGTTCATCTCTGTGCTCTATGTCACTGTGCTTGTTTCCCTGTGCACTGTGTGAGGGTCAGACCTCACCCTCAGACCTCATCCTCAGACCTCATCCTCAGACCTCACCCTCAGACCTCATCCTCAGACCTCACCCTCAGACCTCACCCTCAGACCTCAGTTGTCCAAGCATTTTTGTCACCTCTCTCTCTCTCCTGCCTCTTTCCTTTTAAAGGTTTTAATAAGCAAACACTTCATTTCACTAAAGTAATCGGTCAGGCTTTGATGAATCACTGTCTGATTTCACTGTCTGATTTCACTGGGCTGTGAATGTCACCCTCTGTGTCATAAAACCTTTTACCTGTTCAGTCCCTTCAGATCAGACCACTGGAGAAGATACAAGCACATTGATTCTGTGTAGATCTTTATTGATTCTGTGTAGATCTTTATTTATTCTGTGTAGATCTGTATTAACAGATGTTTAACTTTCAGTTGTTTTTTGACAGTTTGGAACTGAAACTCTTAGGAAACCAGGAGGAGTTTTGGTTACAAACTTTTCAAAAAATGCTAAGCCCACAGTATTTTTAACCGCCCACATTGTTCACATTATCCAACGATAAATAATTTTCTTTGAATCTAAAGAACTCTTTGTCTGCTTTCTCAAGGACAGTTACTTTGTAGAGTAACATACATGCTGGAATGCATTTTTTTAAAATATGTAAATCAGAGAAAAATAAGATAATGCTCTTCCTGGTTAATGTGAGTGGAAATCAAAAACACCCCGAGTATCGCCAGGCCTCACAACGAGGAGATAAGACGGACGGTGAGACAGGGCTGGAGTGATGGTGAAAGGGCTTCAGCGTGAAACCAGGAGTGGAAATGTCATAAATCAGCAAGATTTTAGAATCTGATGACAAACCTAATTCCTGTCTGAAACGGTCAGAGCTCTCCCCTCCTGACTGTCATCGAAGCCGCCCTATAAACATGGCAGCTGTCAGCCGAGCTCGCCTGGGCCGTGAAGGACATGCCATCACACCTCCCTCATGCTCTTTCGCCAGGCCAATTCAGGAACGGAGGGGCTGGCAAATTCCACTTTGCATTTTATCACATTCGAGCCCTTCGCTGCTCCCCCTGTGCCTGACCATCTGCTGAAGGGCATTAGTCCTGTAAAATCACCTTATCTTCCTATCGCTCCTAAAACAGGTTGTGAAAACTCAGTATGGAAATATGGGTGTGGGCTGGAGGAGGTGGAGCAGGAGGCCAGACAGGGAGACACTCAGTGCTAAATGTTGCCACCGTGAAAGGAGAGCAAAGGAGCTTTAGCGGCCATTTTCCACTCACCACACGTCCTCCATTGCTGCCAAACACACACACACACACACACACACACACACAAACACACACACAAACACAAGCGCAGACCAGGGGTTATGTGATAGTCTTCAGTGTCTGTACTCTGAAATCTACACTACACACACACACACAACCACAAACACGTGCACGCACACTCACACACACACACACACACACACACACACACACACACACACACACACACACACACTAGCTAAGTCTTGCCAAGGCAAAACATTAATAAATAAAATATCAAATTACCCAAGGACATCTAAGCATGAAAACAACTCAATATTCTGAGGCTGTAATCATAAACGTTAATCAACACGCAAACGTTATATATTACCACAGACTACAGCGTGACTAAAAACATGTTATATATTACCATAAACTACAGCGTGACTAAAAACCACAGACAGGCACAATTACTAAAGTTGTTAAAAATGGTTGCATTAAAAAATCACATTCAATCAGTAACTTGTAAAACACAAAATTCCAGAAAACATACACAAATATATTCAAGTCAATCAATGTAACTTTAATTTAATTTAATTGCACAAATGTTAATTTAATGTCACAAAGTGCCTAAACACCTAAAAAAAAGGACAAACAGCTGAAATATATGAGAATCCATGCTGCACTGTTTCCATGAGCAGATATAAGACCTTCTTCACAGAGAAACACTGTTTCCCTCCTCACACACAACTGGTCAGGCTTAATTGCAACCCTCTACAACATTATACCGAGACATAAACGTTATGAAGAATTATGACTCGGAATAAATTTGTAACAAACTCCAAAACAGAGGGCTTCCTCCACTGTAGGCCCAGCCTCCTCGCTGGGCGTCACACATCATAAATTAAGAGCAGAATGTCATGAGGTCTGCTTCCTGCCTAATTAAAGAAATGTGTGGTGCATCGTGTAGCGAATGCCGTATGTGTACAACTCACACACACGCACACACACACACACACACTTATGTGTGCATCAGCAAATGACCATAAATCAGTCTTATGATCTCTTAATGAAGGCTGCAGCCACAGGTTAGGGTTGCTAGGGTTACTACACTTGACCTTATTTGGAGAGGGCAGATCTCCTTCCTCTTTGTAGCACTGTGGACACTGGCTTTCTCCCCAAACCTCAGACAGAAATTTGAAATCCTGGATATTCTTCACCTGGTTTATGAGGACAGCTTTTTTAGAGCACATGAATGTAAATTCTCAACAAGATAAAAAAAATATAACAAGATATTAAAATACCTTTAAATGCAAAATAATGTTTCTCTCAAATTAAAATGTGTGATTTATGTTTCTGGTCTTGAGCTGAGATGATTGTAGAATTGTACAATATGTACACAATCAGCCTGCTATACTGTTACGTACCATGACACAGCGATTCTGGTTCTGTGTTGAAGAGTAACACACACACACACACACACACACACACACCATCTCTACAGCTCTATTATGATCTAATGAAGGCTGCCAGGTGGCAGGATGAGTGAGTCTATCCCTCGAACTCCCCCCTGACCTCTAAATGGCCCCGAACTCTGAGCTCCAAAGCCCCAAAGTCCGGCCCCAGGCTCGGAACCTGTCTGTCATCACCTCTACCTTCTCGCCAAAACACTAATTGTGTCCATCATCGCAGGTGTCAATTGAAGGGGGGAGGGGGGAGTGCTGGAGTGAGGAGTGGGGAGTGCTGGAGTGGGGAGTGGGGAGTGCTGGAGTGGGGAGGGAGGAGGGAGGAGTGGGGAGTGCTGGAGTGGGGAGTGCTGGAGTGAGGAGTGGGGAGTGTTGGAGTGAGGAGGGGAGGGGGGAGGAGGGGAGAAGGGGGAGTGGGGAGGGTAGCTGCCATTGTTCTCGTTCCCTGTGGTGCTGCTGCGTCCTCTGTCATGTTTGGGAGGGCGATCACAGTAATAGCCACAGTAATAGCCTTGTAATTGGTTTTAAGTGGATTAGGGCCGATGCCCGAAGCCTCTGGCACACAGTCTCACTGCTGCAGCCAAGCCCACGCCGGACAGCTCTCGGAACCGGGCCCTAGAGCTTTTGGGTTTGGTTTATTTTATTTTAGGGCTTAGAGATTTACAGAGGAGGAGCACGTGCTGGATAGAGCTGCACCAGAACCATCCCCCTTGAGTGAAGCAGCTCCATGTGATGAGAAGGTCCAGAGATGTCCGGCAGTGTCCGAGTCATCAGCCACTGTAACAGCACATGCTGCCCACGGGCTGGCAGATTCATGGCAGAAGTATAATTTCAGATATTTTCATAGAAAACAAACAAATAACCCACTTAACTAACCAAAATCCCCTAAAACAAAGCAAAAAAACTCCAAAAACAAAAAACCAAGAATAAAACTACAAGAACAAAAGCCCCCGAGTGGGTTCTTCTGGTCCCAATTGGACCGGATTGGACCGGATTGGACCGGAGATGTGGCCCGAGGCCTGAGGTCTGGAGGGTCTTAATGAGGGAGCAGAACCACGGGCCATAAATGAAGGACCAGGCTCACTTTTTATTGAAGCCAGGACTTTAAAAAACTCTGGCGTGTCAGACAACAAACATCTTATGTAATTCTGAAATATTTCCACTGTTTATTTCCCTGCGTCTGTACTGAAGGCTCATGGAATGAGTCTTCACCAAGAGTTTATAACTGTTTGAATTTTAGGATCAAAGGATGTGGATCTATCCTCAGTGTTTGTAATATGGGACTTATTAAGACTCATCTGAAAAGTACCCAGAACTGTTTTTGAGTTTGTTTATTTGTATCTTAGGCAAAATGTAAGTAATACAAGCACTGACAAATAATAATGTAATCTATATAATCTATAATCTATATAATCTATTTAATCTATATGTATAAACTAAATCTATATAATCTATATAATCTATTTAATCTATATGTATAAACTAAATCTATATAATCTATAATCTATATAATCTATTTAATCTATATGTATAAACTAAATCTATATAATCTATATAATCTATATAATCTATAATCTATATGTATAAACTAAATCTATACAAGTCTAAACTTAATCTATGCAAGTCTAATCTTAATCTATATGTCTAAACATAATCTATACATAGTCTATATATTATTTTCAGTCATTTAATTTCAGGTATATTAGCCTACAACTGTTTTACTACTGGATGGGGTCAGATTTCTATAAACTTTTCTATGAATATATAATTTTTGCTTTGAAAAGTTGAGCTAAAAATTTGCAACCAGTCTGCAGTCCATATGTCATATGAACAGTTCAGACGATGTAAGATTTGTGGAAAGATGTTTTAGCTTTAAATCCTACATTTTTTAAATTCCTTTTCAGGAATTCATTTTTAAAAACATGTTTTAATCTGAATGTTTTGACTAGTAACAATTAAATAAAAAATGTAAACATATTTCTGATATCAAAATGTAGTATCTAAAAACTTGCAGATTGAAATCCTGACATCAAAATTATATTCCTCATATATGAGAAATGAAAAATTCACATAAAATAAATGGTTTCAAAGCTAATTATTTTTTTTATTAGTCAGCACTGAATTGGTACAAAGCAAAACGTCATTTTTATATAAAAATGTAATTTCTGACAGAAAAATATTAAAAGGAACAACGGCCTTATATAATTATTCTAATTTCAGCAAACCAGCACAGGCAAATGTTTTCGTGGTGTGAGCGCAATTTTCTGAATGTCGCTGAAAGCGCTCGGACCGTTTCCGCTGGCGTTCGCTGTTCTCGCGTCAGGGACCTGCGCATCTACGCGGACTCGTTCCGCTTCTGTAGACGGTGATTTTACCGGAAAAGACCGACGCTGCCTCGCGACACACTACAATGGCGGGTGTGGCCTACATTAAAAAGTCGTCCAGTCCGTTTTGATTTCTTTGTGAAGCAATGCGTGATTGTAATGTTGGCCAACAAACGTAAATACTCGTAAACCACGGGCTCGCAGAGATATATGTTTCTCCCACGGTGGCTGCGTTTTTCAGCCACACTGTCTGAAATGAGCTGAAATTGCTTCGTTTTCGTTAAGGCTTAGACTACAATCAGTTGCCATTTCCCGGCTAACGGACTGCTGGGTTTAGAGACTTTTTAATATATGAAAGGGAGCAGCCACCCAGGGTTGTGTTTGAAACAAGGCCCTTCAATTAAAAGTTCTTTTTCAACTGGGATCTCCTTACTGCAGTAAATTTAACCCAGGATTCCTTTGAATGGAGCAGGTGCTGGGGATTACCGAGCCGCCCCGCGTGAGGAAGGGCTCGTACGGTGACGCGGTGGAGTAGGCAGTAAGCGTACAGTTGTCGCGGGCCGTCTAAACTTGAACTTCATACCATTACTTAAGTAAGGCACGTTTTTTTTTTATTCCTATTCGGAAACTTCCCTTTATATGTGACCTCGTCAGGTTTTTATCATCTATGAATGAGCAATGACTCATTTGCGTTTGGTGTCCTTTTTACGATGAACAATAAACAATTCGCACAAGGCTGCGGGACACAAATCAACATGGTAATAAATCACAACGTGCGTGTATCCTGATCAGTGTAACATTTTTCCAGATGAGTGTTCTGCTGGTGTTTGGCTATAGATTACAGCGCTCTCGCACTCTAAACGCAAAGCGGGCTTTCTAACCTCCTCACATGTAGAGTCCAGCAGTATGTTTTAATATTATTACAGTCACAGTAACAGTATAACCACACTAGGCTGCTTGCATACACATGCTATCCCTTGTATTGACAAAACACATGAAACTAACATCACAGTTTCATGACAAAGAGCTGGAACCTTCAAAACCTTTCAGGGTACTGGAATTTCATCTGTTGGTGGAGGAAGGTCTCTTTTCTCTGCTCTAGCATTCCTGGGTTTATGTTTATGTCGTGAGCCCACCTGTCACAGCGCCCCTCCTCCAGCTCCTCCCCCTGTTCCTCCTCCCACTTCTCCCTGAACTCCTCCCCCAGCTTGTCCCCCTGTTCCTCCTCCCACTTCTCCCTGAGCTCCTCCCCCAGCTCAGTGCAGCACCTGCCCCCTGCACTGATGGACAGCAGTGTGCACATGCTAATCTTCCTTGAAGCTTTATTGTTTCCGTTAAAAGCCTGTTGGCCCATGGAACAAAAGCTTCTGGCCAAGTCCAAGCATCAAGCCGATTACACAGAGGACGATGGGTCAGAGGTAAACATCATGTTGAACTCTTCCATGGACACACACCGAGTGGAACATGTTTCCAAATTTGAACCCAGAGAGACATATGCAAACACAAACATCAGCAAGCCAGTGCACAAGAATGGGGCTGGAGAAACCATGAACTCAGGACACAGCTGTGACATTTCAGAGTATTACTGGGGCTCCAAGTGTTGTTAGTAACAGGGAAGTCAGCTGAGAGTGTCAGACGTCACGCACAGCAAAGGGCAACAGTGATGAATTACTCTGTTTGAGGGCGTGGTGTAGGAGAGAGAGAGGGTGTTTGGGGGCGTGGTGGAGGTGATAGGGTGTTTGAGGGTGGGGTGGAGGAGGGAGAGGGTGTTTGGGGGTGTGGTGGAGGAGATAGGGTGTTTGGGGGTGGGGTGGAGGAGATGGAGGAGAAGGTGTGGCTGCCGTCCGTGTGAGGTGGCTGGACTCATCCTCGCTGGTCCTCACTCCTCAGGCCAGTCTTTAGAGTAACATTTTTATTTGACAAGCAATATAAAGGTGATTTATCCCACACACGTGTGTTGGTGGAGTATTTCCCAGAATATTTAATGGGGGGGGGGGGGGTTTCTAGAAGGTTCTTGGGTTTAGCTCAGCACCTGAAGGCTGCTTGAATGATGGGCGGTTGGTCCGTTCCTGTGAGAATAACAAGTGTGGTGAATGGAGGGCTGGCGCATGAGCAGAGAGGCTGTGCAGATGATAGATGAATGGATGACCAGACAAACAGGTGAGCGAGAAGGATGGACCCGTCTTCATACCAGAGGTCCATTTCCACAGACCCGTTTTTGTTCTGGGGTTCTGCCCTTCGTTACCGTGGTACTCCGCTACTCAGTGCTAACCATACCAAACAAGAACGAACGCAGTACACACTTCTGCCTCACAACACAGCACTGGAGATGAGCCCACAGCACTGGAGATGAGCCCACAGCACTGGAGATGAGCCCTTGGAGTCGGCCAGTCAGTCAAGATCACGATACACAAGGTCACGTTCCACGAAAACAACGCACACCTACTGTGGGTTTGCAAAATATACTGTTGTGACTCTTTTAGGGCTGTGTTCAAAAATTCTATATAATAGTTTTTGTTAATTATTTGTTCATTGACATAGTTGGAATTATTGATGCATTTAAAATAAATGTTCAAATTGTTTTCAGATTTTCAAAGATGTTTTCACAATTCTTTTAAATGAGCACTGATCCTGAAGAGAGCAGCTGAAGCCCAGCAGGCCTGGCTGTGCTTTACACTCCTGCTGAAGCCCAGCAGGCCTGGCTGTGCTGTTACACTCCTGCTGAAGCCCAGCAGGCCTGGCTGTGCTGTTACACTCCTGCTCACTCAGGTTTTCCAAGAAGACAACAAAGCACTTCTGTAAGCTGCTGTCTAAAAGCAAAATGTTCATGTAAATAACATTAACAACAACAACCACAATAACAACAGTAATAACCCTAACCCTAATAACCCATCACACTGCCATCAGAAATAAATGTATAATGTACATGTTTGACAGTTTTGTGACTTTTAGCCGTTTGTAGACCTGCTCCAGCTCTACATGCTTCTTCAAGATCAGCTGTCCACAGCCATGTGGTCTGATGAGGCTGTCTGTTGGGCAGCCTGTCCTTGTTCTTCTCAACCTGCAGCCCTCAAATTGTACCTCACCCCCCTCTGGTTCACGCTCACCTTTGTTTCCTTGCTTTGGAGGAGGTAAGAGGTCGGATTCGGGGTCCCAGTTGTGGGCGGGTCGGTCACAGGCTCCGCGGGACCTTGCCGCGCCGGACGCCTCTCATTAGAGAGGGAAGTGGCTCAGCGGGGTGGCTCCGTTCTCCGCAGGTTTGGATCTGCAGGAGTCAGAGGCCTGAGACAGAGGCTCGAGTCAGAGGCCTGAGACAGAGGCTCAAGTCAGAGCCTCGAATGCTTTCTGCGTGGCTTTAACACTTTATCAAATCCACTTGGTATCTCAAACATCTCTTTTTTCTCTCATAGTAAGTTTCATCCTCTCTCTTTCTCTCTCTCTCTGAGTTTAGAAACAATGTTATTCCTTTCTGAAGTAAAAACTCCAGAGTGGAACTGTGTTACACATAAGTACAGATGTGTTTGCATTTGTGACAGATTTCTCACTTTGAAACAGAAACTGCTCCAAGCTTTTATATCCCAGTCTGTTTTGAATCAGCCTCCACTGGGCGGACGGCTCAGTCTCGGCTCTGGAGTCCATATCCTGCTCTGTTCCTCACTGCTTCCCTGTGGAGAGAAGAACCAAAACAGGCAGCGCACAGAGAAAGACAAGCAGGGGAGAACTTCTCACACGTTTCCCAGCCAAGTGGAACGGGGGAGGGTAAATCCCCTTTATAACCAAGCCTGTTTTAGCCTAGCCTGTAAATATCAGAAACCTGTAAATAACACTTGAAATGACATCAGCTGGGTGAAGTGAATGTGAGGTAATACAGTTAATTATGAGATAATGCAGTCAAAGTTAGTTTTGAGATAATGCAGTTAAAGTTAATTATGAGATAATACAGTTAAAGTTAATTGTGAGATAATACAATTAAAGTTGAGATAATTCCTTTGTAAGCTGAGACAATTTATACAAATGACGCGGCTTTTGCCTTTACTGATACACTTGATGGACATTTGCTGATGAGTTACTGGAAGTCCAGTTTGATTCATTAAATTTTTTTTATTTCCTCAGTGTAAAAGAAAATACAGCATTTTAACTGTCAGCTAGTCATTGAAAATGGAACAGATTTCCTCGCATGTCTACAGAGTTGACCTTGTTCAGTTAAATTCAGTTCAGATCTACAGAGTTGACCTAGTTCAGTTAAATTCAATTCAGGTCTACAGAGTTGACCTAGTTCAGTTAAATTCAGTTCAGATCTACAGAGTTGACCTAGTTCAGTTAAATTCAATTCAGGTCTACAGAGTTGACCTAGTTCAGTTAAATTCAGTTCAGATCTACAGAGTTGACCTAGTTCAGTTAAATTCAGTTCAGATCTACAGAGTTGACTCAGTTCTGTTCAGTTAAATTCAGACCTACAGAATTGATCTAATTGAGTTAAGTTCAGTTCAGTTCAGTCCAGACCAATGGAGTTGGCCTAGTTCAGTTCAGTTAAATTCAGAACTACAGGAGATGACCTATTTCAGTTCAGACTGACAGAGTTGACCTAGTCCCGTTCAGTTCAATTCAGTGTATTTGCAAAGCGCTCTTTATAGCATTTGCCAGTGGAAACACTTCCTGGGACGAGGAGGAAACCTGTGGACGAGCTGGAAAAAGTGGACCACCCCCCTGATGTGGGTGACATGGGTTATGGATGGAGCGACTGAACCGAATGCTAGTAATCTAATGTTGAGAGGAGCAGAGGATGCGCATGGTGAAGAACTCCTGGCAGGCAAAGGGACAGAGAAACACAAGAGGGCATCAGTTTACCAGAAATCTCTCTTTCTGTCATATTCCACCTCAGATGTTAGATGTTAGACCACACACTTTTTTTTCCACATACTTTTGTTTTTTTAAACCCTCCGTTTTATTTTTGGAGTCATGCAATGTCTGATGGTACAGAGAACAGTGTGTAGTAAGAAGGGATCAGAACAAGGGATCATGGGATGGCAGTCAATCACAGAACAAGGGATCATGGGATGGCAGTCAATCACAGAACAAGGGATCATGGGATGGCAGTCAATCAC
>JAOXYF010000024.1:1926088-1937333 GCA_028565775.1 Sternarchorhynchus goeldii
ACCCTCTAGATCACCCTCCAGATCACCCTCACCCTCCAGATCACCCTGGTACTGCTCTGTGATGTCCTACAGAAGCACAGTGTATGTGTACTATGTTTATTCCTCTTTTTAGTGGAAATTTTCACAGCAAAGAAAACACAGTGATTTTTTTTGCTCTGAACATGATATGAATCCTGTGTATTTTTGTGCTACTTTAACCATTTCTTTCTTTTCTATATTTTCTATAAGTCCTGTAACTCCCTGGTGAGTGCAGTGTGTGTGTGTGTGTGTGTGTGTGTGTGTGTGTGTGGGTGTGTGTGTGTGTGTGTGTGTGTGGGTGTGTGTGGGTGTGTGTGTGGGTGTATGTGGGTGTGCGTGTGTGTGTGTGAGTGTGTGTGGGTGTGTGTGTGTGTGTGTGTGGGTGTGTGTGGGTGTGTGTGTGGGTGTGTGTGTGTGTGTGGGTGTATGTGGGTGTGTGTGTGTGTGTGTGAGTGTGTGTGGGTGTATGTGGGTGTGTGTGTGTGTGTGTGAGTGTGTGTGTGGGTGTGTGTGTGTGTGTGTATGTGGGTGTGTGTATGTGTACCTGTATCTCTTGTTATCCACAGGTACTATGTCCATCGCTATGTAGTACTGCTGGTGAGGATCCAGCCCCACGATCTTCACCCTCATGGCAGGAAACATTCTCCTACAGCAACACACACACACACACACACACACACACACACACACACATACTGCACTCAGCAGGGGGTTACAGGACTTAAACCAGAGCTTTAGCTAAAAATATTATAATGTGTTTGCTTAACTCTTTAAAAAAGTTTAAGAGCAGTAAAAGACCAGTATCATTACACTCAAACTCCTGCGATAACTGGCGTGTAGAATACAGACTTAAGCAATTTTTATCAAAATTTTAATTCTTGTTGAATATATGAACAAATGAAAAGATCTTCTTAGACGCGGTGGTTGTAGCCATTCACTGTAAATAAATTGTAAACATTTTTTGTCAACTGATGTCAAAGAAACGGTGAAACGGTGAAGTTAAACACTGAAATATTTAAATTTACCCAAACTTCAAAGCTGTACGTTTGCTTTTCATTTAAACGTCATAAATCTCTCCACTTACGAGGAAAAAAAATAGTTTTTCTTACTTCCAAAGGTATAGAGTTATTCAGGGCGGAATTATATATCCTCCACGCAGGTATTCCCACGGGCTAAACAGTTTAGACTGAAAAGTAAACGACTGCGTTTCAGTATAGATTACTGATTGTAAACGTGGTACAAAAAACCAGGATAACCGAAATAGATTTAAGATGTGGGCCAAGCAGCCTGTCGTTAACAGTCAGCGAACTCGTTTAACCTTCAGTAACTGCGTCCTTCTGTCACGTTCATTTCCCTTGGGCTATTTTAATAGCTTTACCTGAAATCGTGTTTTCCGTCACACTGTTCTGAAACCGAAAGAATCTATAAATTATAATTCACTAATTACAGATCTGAATAAATGAAGTGGCTCCATGTGTATGTGATACAAGATTAAAATTCATGGTTTTGGCGTATGCTAGAATGTACCTAGAGTCCATTTTGTCTGTAATGTATGCATGCACTCGTTCATTTATTTGTTGTTTTTAATACTGGCTATTTACTGTCGCATTATCTTCCTGTTAGTGTGACCTGTTTGTAAAGTCAATAACGCTTTTGTGTTTTCAGTGAACAGACGCTCCACGTTCGCTCTAATACGCTACATGATAAGTGAAATGAAACTGGCCTTTTTAATTCCATACAGAGTAGTATTGATAATAATAGTAGTATTTTTAGTAATAGTAGTATTGATAATAACAGGCGAAGGAGAAACATTAAGTGGCCATTCTGACGGTAAAACTGTGGGTCCGTTAGCACGACCGTGTTTGAAGGCGAGGTCGATGAGTTTCACCTAAAGATGATTATCTTTAAAAAAAAACTGCTGCCTCAAGAACGCCGCCGTTTGAACTTTTCGTTTCAGCTGCCCAATGTTTTGTTTTTTAATAAAAAGGGTCTCTAATAAATCTCTACACATTTTAATTTCGTTTGATCGTAAAATGAATTCCACAGAATCGCGCAGTTATGTGTCAGTTAATCTCACCCATAAAACAGAAATACGGGCCGGTTTTTAAGATACAGGCTCGGCCCTATGAGTGGTAATTGTAGTCCAAAGACCCGCGAGAGAGCAGAAAACATATTTCAAAGGCATTTAATCAGAACCATGTTTCACTGTTCAATTAGGTCGACAGAACACGTCACCCAATGCTCACGTTTGAGAGGGCGGCTCTCTCGTGTCCGGAGCCATTGCTCCAATGTGCAACACATTAGCACCTACGCACACATACGCACGCGCGCGCGCATAACGTGGTCTTATTCCCCGGGAGCAGCGACGACCCTTTGCGAAACGAAGCATTGTTTGTGTGTGCTGTGCGTGCATGCTCTCGCGTAATCCAGAGAGCGCGCTAGCCCACTGTGGTTAAGAAGTATGCCTTTAATAACGAATCGTAGACAATAAGGCCACCATAATTGCTGGCCCACCCGCAAGAGTTATTTAAAAAGCATTGAAGCTAGTGCTGTGCGGTATACCGAAATTTCGGTGTTTTTTCGGTGTTTAATTGGAGTTCATTTCAGTTACCAGATAGTACTATTTCCACATAATTCCTGTAGCCTAAAGCTGACATGTGGCACACGACAGCTAGAGGGGAAAGATGTGACGAGCTGAGCTACACTGTAACGGCGTTGCTCCCCACTGGTTTACACAAACAATAGTTGAGCTTCCAGAACAATAACTGTCTGTTTGCATCAGTACAATTTAGTTTACATGAACAATTTAGCTCTCATGATATATAATAATAATAAGTAATTCACCGAAAAATAAAAACAAGGGTTTTTTATTAAAGTTGAAATGTTTTTCAACCGAAATTAACCACTAGCTGCTCAGCATGATTTTACCTTCCATATAAACAACCGTCTAATAACAAAACTAGCCTTAAAAGCGCTCATTACATTCGACTGTCACGTGGAACACCTTAAGAGTTGTTTACCTCCCAGCCTTTGTGATGATCATTTCCGTGCCGATGTCGTGGAAGCGCTTCCACAAGTCCGCGCACTGCAGCTCCACCTGAATTTCTTCCATGGAGGCCGTGAGCGAGGGCTCGCACGCGGCGGGGGCCAGGTCGGCACTGGAGCCGAACGAGCACGGCGTTCTCTCCGCTAAACCCTCGCCGTCGGAGCCAGGACTGGCTTCGGAATCTGCAGATGGCAGCAGAAGTTAATAAGATCATTATAAACTGGAGAAGGGAAGGGCGGAGGAGCTCGTGCCCACAGATATTATCAAGGGCGGGAACCACATCACCTGCTGAACACGACTAAGGTTCGCTCAGACAATCAAGACATTAGTAAAAGTAAATCAAATCTATTTTATTTGCAGTAATAACATGTTTTGTGTTTAAACGGCTAGGTGCGTACATGTGAATACCCCCCCCCCCCAAAAAAAAACCAGAACATAGACAACACACGTATATATTTTAAAGCAAAATATTTTATATCAGCCTATTCAGGAGACTCGTATTGCTCTATGTTTAACGACAACCGCTCACTTCTACAGCGAAAAGAACGGTAGCATTAAAATGTTTCTTACTCGCTACACGCGAATGTTGTCCACGCCGAGTAAATGGTTGTTGAATCCTAAGCCTTATAAACAAAAGATTCTTTTTAGATTATATAGTCAAATCCTCTGGCCACGCGGAAGAGCTCAGACACGTGACCAACTCTTTTAGCTTATCTCAGGTTGCATTATAAATAAGACAAAAATGGTTGTTGAAAAAATATAAGAATTAACAAATGTTTTAGCAAATGATTAAAAAGTACATTTTAGATGATACGCGTTAAGTGACAGGTGCGTTACACACAAACAAAAGTAAATAAAAATGGATTAAGAAAGAGCTATAAAAGCATTTTTAGAATAAATAAAGGATTCAGTCTTGAGTCGAGACCAATATTAAGCATGACAAATTTGGAGAGAATTCGAGTTTTATTATGAGCGATAGTTTGTTTTTATTTACGCGTCTCATTTCTCATGGCGCTGTGCACAGACGCTATTCACATGAGTGGGATTTTTAGCCGTTACGCATAACGCAAATGAGCCGTCACACACGCGGGGTTGCGAACGCAATGGCTAACAGCCCGAACCGCTGCATAGAGCACGCGCACGCATGGCGCAGCGGATCCCTCTGAGGACACGCGAGAGGGTATTGAAGCCGCGTGATCGTGGCCACGCCTCAGAGAGGAGAGAGTTTTCATCATCTTCCATTCTGAGGTCATCGGTTTGCTTATCTGAGTGACTCTACTGTCTCCATTTTCTCCTTTTCACACGCGCGAGTATGTGTGTTGATGACCATTCAAAAAAGTGCTCGAGAGCTCTCACCTCTGTCGGTTGTGTGGTGCCGTTTCAGTGCTGCTGTCATCACGCTAGGACTCTCTCTACTCTCTCTACTCTATCCATTTCCTGAACACAAGTTCATCCGTCCCAAGTATCCTCTGCCAACTTAATATAAGAAACAGTAAACGAGCTTTAAACCAGCGCCAAGGTTTAGCCGACAGTATTCAGAGCAGCTGGTGCTGAAAGACTTCAAATGCCACTGAAATATACGGACATAAAAATCGTAAGTAAAACTGTAATACCTCATCCGAAAACGACACTCCAGTAACCTGAATACAAACGCAAATGCCCTGGATAAATAGACACTGGCCGTAACGTCCTGAATGGCCGGAGCTCAAACAAGCTTCTGATCAGAGAGAACCACTTGGACGCTGAGTGGTAAAACTACCGGTAGTTAGGTAACAGGCACCAGGGCCCGCCAGGACAGGCTGCATGCAGGCCCGCGAACGGTGTCACTGATCTCAGATCAGCACGTTTGGTAAACTGCGGGGACTGACGTGTGAAGATCGGAAAAAATATTATGTTGAATGTTGTTGGTGCATCTATTGTGTGGTTGTAATGCTCGCGTAAGAGTTTTATCGCAACTCTCCTTCATGAAAACAAACAAAACCCAAATCTATGACTAAAACAACGAGCACCAAGGCGTGCGGTTTCAGCGCCAGCGGTAACAGCTCAGCACGCCAACTTTACACGATGCTAATTAGTTTGCTATCAGATTTCTGAAAAACAGCAATGAATACTTCAGGCATTTTTAAGGAGTAGGTTACAGCTATGAACTCAGAGTGAATTCATGCACTGAACTGA
This sequence comes from Sternarchorhynchus goeldii, assembly GCA_028565775.1. Lineage (NCBI taxonomy): Eukaryota > Metazoa > Chordata > Actinopteri > Gymnotiformes > Apteronotidae > Sternarchorhynchus > Sternarchorhynchus goeldii. The sequence goes on from JAOXYF010000024.1 coordinate 1,931,328, forward strand.
ACTGAACTTATGAAGGGCGTTTTTTTACTGGCGAACGAGGCGATTTAGTAAAAGCATGAAAATTAAGAGTAATCCAGTGCAGCGAGAAGAAAAGCACCTGTTTCCGCAGGATTGAATTCAATCGCATGTAAGAAGGAGGTCATCAAAATCAAGAGGAAACTCCCTTTGCGCGCACATCTGTCGCCTTTCATTACATCCTTCTTTGTGAGACTCAAAGGGAAAACAAAAATCCGATTATTCAGATGAGACTGTTTACACAAAGTTACTTAAAGTGAAGTTACTTTTTTATCCTGGAACCTCACATATTGAACCATTTCTGCGAAAGGACATGTATTAAAATATTCCTAATTGTAGTAAAATGCAAAAAGCGCTCATCAAAATTCACACATCACAACAGAATACATCACCACGGCAATAAAGAGGAAGTCCGATTTTCAAACCCCATTAAAATAACAACAGACTTAATCAACAATGTATAAATATGAAATAGAGACCTGAGTTTGATTTAGCAGATGAAGACTGCATTTTCAAAAAAATAACATGAAGAGAAGTTTAACCACTACAACAAATTTCTTAATATGATTTCTATTTTGTGTGCCTAACATGTTAAGTATAATGCAAACTCCATTGCAAAATATTTAATTGCAAAATATTTAAATTGTTACAAAGATTATAATGTCTCCGGCAAGCGTGTAGGGAATTGCACACACCAAAGGGACTAGAGAAGATCTTCTTCTTTCCACGCTCCTGCGACCCACCAGCGGCAGGGAACCCTGGCATTCGTTTTTGTTTAGTAGATAAACAGTAAATGTTAGTGACCCTAATTTCAGTGACATTCCAGTTAAAGGCTTGTTTGTCCCCGTGCGAACATGTGTATCAGAACAGTAAGCTCGCGGGAGTAACCTCCGCGCTTAACCCACAACGGCACAAGCGATCCTAAACACACTGCTCAGTCAGATTAATCTGAAATACACTCGTGCGATTCAAAACAACTCGTATGAGTATGTAGATATTTTTTCAGGACTTTAAAAAGGTACGTAGTGCAAAAAAAAAAAATCTCCCAGACAATAGAAACGTTCTGGGTCAAGCAGTTATCCATCTCTGTTAAGCAGCCCTGTTCGGAGGAGTGTCAAACACACAGCCTACCATAGACTGCTGAAAAAACGAGTCTGTTGAATGTCGCCTAAAAACGTAATATAAATCAGAATAATGTACTCATTAAAGAGGCTAGACTGGAAATTCAAGATTTAAATTGGCTCATCTAAATTCAGAGACTTTTTAATTTATTTGCATCCGAAAACGTGTGCGATAATATGGTGTGCGAATGAGTGTTTCTGACATTTTACGGGCAGCTTTTAACAACAATTACACGGCCTCATGAACAACAGTCGTGTAAACACACTCAGTGTTTCCAGTGTTTACACAATTCAGTGGCTCCTAACAACGTTGATCCCTTACGAAAAGGACCGACTAGCACATCATTGTATCCCCATTCCACGTTAATTTTGAAGTACCAATTAAAAAGTAATTTACTTTGCCAATCACAAGTGATTTGTTTATTAGACAAAGATGATCATGAACCGTGAAAATGTTCGTTTCTACCTGTTCGTTTATTTATCAAGTTTTAAATAAACAGCTTTAATGAAATGATTATTCGCACGATATTGGCCTACTCACCACTTTAAGAACGCCAGGAAAGCGCTGCTCTTTGAATGTTACATTTTTTCAAACCCTCTTCAGTTTTTCGTAAGATCAGAAAAACAATATTGACATCATATTTATTTAAAAATAAGTTAAATGTATTGTGGTAATAAAAAAGGACCTGAACATCTACTGAATGGATCGGCATTAGCCTGTTGGAGGCGACGTGTCGTTTGACCTGATGGCAGACGTTCCTGAGGCAGGACTAATGGAGTGATGACGAGCGTTGCAACAGTTGAACGGTACGAATGAATCTGGAAAACACGCGCACGCACGCAAGCGCATGCATGTCTGATTTCTTAAACTCGCAAGCACACGCGCGAGGCCTACTCGGAGATTATTCGGAACCTCTCACATAGTTAGACTGTCACACGTGAAGAAAAACAAACTCCTAACCAGAGTGGGAGGGGGTTGGTTACTTGGTCGGACGGAAATGTTGGTATTTTAATGTGCACAAGGCACTTAAAAACACGACCTTAAATTATCATGCGAAACAAAAAGCAAAACGTTGAAGTGTAGTATTTTATGATGAAGGCCAATTAACATTCGTTGAAAGGTTCAGTTTAGTACCATAGAGGCTCTGCTTAAAAACCGAGACCTCTGAGGAAAGTCCTGATTCTGAAGCCATCTAATTCTAATCTAACTCTAATCTAACTCTAACCTCTGACAGAGTTGCGTGGAAGTTTAGTGGAATAACTACAATTTAGCGTTATTTCTCTTACCTTTAGATTTAAATGCAAGACAGCCGAAAATCAGATTTTAATTAATGCCGATTTTTAATTAATTCCGTAATTGAAATAAATGCACGCGAGCCTTTAACAGGTTTTGTAGTTAGGTTTAAATTAGGTTTTAGGTGAGATTAGGTTTATTTAGATTAGATGATTAAATCATCATTTCACTGATTTATTTTTATTTGACTCTTTTTAGTAATTCTAACCTAATTTCACAGTGTTACTTTCGCATCTTTTGAACTAAAGCCCCATCCGTTAAGAGTCTGCACGAATGAAAAATAAGACTTCAGATCTCCAGGATTTGCAGGCCAGCGGATCGGGCCTGCTTTCCTGCAAGACTCTTCTGACTTTTAAGTAATAACTACTTTTTACATCACGTTGTCCCCAGATTTTAAAAACGTGCTCTTAACCACAGATTTTATGCAGAAAAACTTTTACGCGGAGCGCGTGACAAATTTAAGTAGCCAAAGAAAATGTCTCGTTAAGCACTAACCCGGATCGATATCCAGGCAGTGTGTCGGATCCTCGCCGTCTCCTAATTGTCCGTTGGTAGCGAGATTCTCCATAGATAGCTCCAGCTCTTTCGCCTCCCAGCCGCGGAGCTTTCGCTTCTTGTTTGTCCCGATCAGGGCTTCTACCGAAAAGGCGTGCGCTCTGGAACTCAGCGCGGCGGCAGATCGCCTCCTGTCACTCATTTCTCCCGCAACAAATCCAGCGGAGAACAAACAAAACACCTCCGGGCGGTAGTAAGCAGAGGATCGACGCGCAAGCACGACGTTTGTAACGGTTTACAAAGGTCTCCGATGGTGAAAGTAATCCAAACGAATGCCTAATTTGTACTTTTTAGGCGGCTGAAAACGTAAGAGGCCATTCCTAAAGAGCATTCGTTGGCGCAATATCTCGCTCGAGACTGGATTTTGCTCATATATCTCGCTGTTTTGTGACTCCACTAAGACTTTCTACTCCTCTTTTCTCTGTCTTTCTTCCTCTCTTCTGATTGATACTCACTTCTGGAGAACTTTTTTTCGAAGAGCTAAGGGCAACCCTCTAACTCCCTGTCAAATCCAGCGCGTCCAATGAGAAACGTGGAATGAGAAAGAGCCAAAAAATGTCGTCCAATAGTAAAGGAGGGCAATAACAAGTCCGGGTGAAGGAACTTCCAGCTGGACCACAGGACTTGGCGAAAGAAACATCGCCGACCTCATGGTAATGTATAGGTTTGCTTTTAAAAGTGCTTTTGCTTGGAACGAACGTTAAGGAAACGCAGTAAAATTATCTTATTGTCGAATGTTTCCAGCTAAAACAGCAGAGTCTTTGCTGGGAAAATGTCCAATTTTGGTGTAGATTCACAAAAACTTTCACCTTAATAATACGCGCGCCCTCTCTGTATTAGAGCAACATTTCTCATCTCAGATTTATCAATTGCTAAAAAAAAGACAACAAATCTATAACATATATCAACTCATACCGTAACCGAATTATTACTGTATTTGTATACATCACTACTGTATTTTGTCTACACACTCGTAAATTATTATCTTTAGATCCAGTATTTATGAAGCGCGTGATCCGTCCCTTACACGTGTAAATGTGGTGGTTTTACGCATTTACATACTCCACTAAACTTGAACCCTGAATTCATTATAAAGGTACAAAGGACTAATAATTCCTATATGAGAACTATTTAATGTATGTTAAATAAACATTTATTCGAATTAATGCGGTATTCGCTACATTATATATTACAATAACCGCAAAACAAGTTTAAAGTTGAAGGTAATGGTTAAATATGGTTCCGTTGAGAAAAATGTGTAACTAATCTGAACGAAGCGCTCAGTCGTTCTGTACCGGATAGATTCTGCATTTAGCAGGATAAAAGAAAGACATGAAACGAAGTCAACGGTGAACCCACACTACAAGTCCAGAGATGATCACAATGCACGAACAAAACGTGCTTGTAAATAATATATATTTGAAAAATATATTAGTGACTGACTACAGTAAAAATGAAACATTTTTAGAATGGCTGCTGTAAAAACGGCCTTTCTTTATAACGCTTAGTGCGACCAGGTACAAAGCTGGTCTTGAAAGCGTTCAACTGCGAACAGAAAATCTAGGTTAGTACAGATGAATAAAAACGCGACTAACACATAAACAAACAACCCCTCCCCAAACCAACTTTAAGATCCAGGCCTAGAGAGGGAACCTTATCTGAGATTTACATTAAAAAAAGTGACTATAATGCTTGAGAGAACCACTGGAAATAATGATGGTACTTTTACGCAAACAGCGTTAAAATTCGATTAGAACAGAGACGCCGAGCGAACTGCAGTCTAATGAAGAGTTTTAAGTATTATTTCGTTATAGAAACGCAGATATTTTATAACATAAGTTACCACTTCGTTTGTTGTATTAATTCCTTATTAATTATAATTTTTACTGGAACGAAAAGTCCGTGAATTCGAATAATAGTTTTCCTTCATCAGAACAGGTCGGCTTGCATATTTTAATACCAACTTATATTGTAGTGAACGAGGACGTATGATATGCATTGAATGGTAGAAAATACAGCAATCTTGTTCGGATCTGGGGAAAAAGATACGGTTAAATTCGGTATAATTAAAAGCTTACGTGTTAATATTTTGAGAACAAAATATCAACTATATGAAGTTAAGGGACAAATGAGCTTGCCAAGAAGGAGCGAGTGACGTACAAAATACTAATGAAAGAATGATTTAGCTTTTTCGGTTCGAATTAACACGTTTATAGATTATATGATGTTTAAATGTGGTCTGTGATGAAGAAACGAAAATGTCGGAGATGGGGGAAAACTAACACCTCGCTGACTGTAAATAACCGATTGTTATTATTCAATCGACAATGGTTATTTCTTGTGCCTTTTCCAGAGCGCTGCAACGCGGGCAGTAGAGCGGACTGTGCAGTGCCCCCTGTCGTGCTACCACTGAAGGTCGAGTACACCACGCGCTATCACATAAGGTCGAGTGCATGCTCCGGCTTTTACACAGACTACTGACGTACCTGTAGCGCGCACTGCAGGCTGGACGATGTTCCGTCAACACACCCCGTCTTACTGGACACTGGTACATATTTCTTACCATAAACACATTTAATCTTGTACTAGAGTAATCAACAACTGAAAGTCAGATCACACCAGTGGGTTAAGCGGCGACAAAACGATTTGTTGTCATTCAGTAAGAAAAATTACTTGAAGCCTGAACTGTAAGAACTACAACCACGTGAGCAATCTGGATCGCACGCTATCACGTCATTCACCCGTAATATCAGATCGTTATTTACGGATGGAACTGTGCAAACACGAAGACCAAGAATGCGCTCAGCACTCTGTAACGTGGACAAGTACACTGGACATCTTAAAAAACAAATCATCTATTGTGAATATAAGTGTCTAATAAACCAAATAATTTCTCAGAAAACAACAACCAAAACAACTACGAGTAGACCGGCAGTATATCAGCGACCATCACACACACACACACACACACACACACACACACACACACACACACACACACACACACACACACACACACAC
>JAOXYF010000024.1:1938408-1967111 GCA_028565775.1 Sternarchorhynchus goeldii
ACACACACACACACACACACACACACACACACACACACACACACACACACACACACACACACACACACACAGTAAAACTCCCATCAGAAGAAAGCCGCGCGACGTCATTGCACGCCCAGCCTATACAGATATGGGCTGCACTGCCTCACTGAAGCAAACGGTGCCATTCACGAAACCGCGATCCTGCACACATGCCCGACAGCGTTCGGCCATGCCGAAGATCCTCGTAATTCACTACATTACACTACATAATTATCCAGGCGGGGGAAAAACGACAGACAACTGAATTACTGCATTTTACTAGACTGAAAAGTAATTGCCCAGTACGATTTACACACCGCACGGACTAATCTTCACATTTCCAGGAACCTAAAACATATTCGATTTTTCTGTGCCGTTGGGCGCAGACGCAGCTCCATTCATGGAAACTATTTCAATTGTGCTTTCAAGAAACTGTGGAAATATATGGAAGGGACTTACAATAATGTTCACTTAAACAACTTTTAAATATATGACTCCTTTATATTAACAGAAATGCAGAGCACTGATTTAAGATTAAAATAACAAACGATGCGACTTTTCACGCCACGAAAGAAAAACTGAATCATACGGTGAAACTAATATTAATAACTACCTGGGACGTGTACTGTTAAATAAATTACAGCTGGTGAAATCATATGCAGATTAATGATCACGGAGATTTACGAGAAGCCTCTACAATTTCGAACGTTTTCGATATAAAAGTGAGCCCTGTAAATTTATACGTGCATTTAATCCTGACAGTACTTTCCACTCGCTGGACGATTTATTTTTTCAATCGACCGGAAAAAGAGAATTCTGGCGGCAGCATCTGCCGCGAATCATACCAGCATTTTTACAAGTTCCACTGAGTGCTAAGCCAGCAGGTTTATCAGCTCACATGGCAGTGTGTTTGGGAAGACGTGGAGGTAACGCGGAGGTAACGTGGACGTAACGTTTGACTGGTTTTGCCTAGTAACCTTATTAAAACAGGCGTACTGCATTTATTTAAACTACGTCTGTTATTTGTAAGGGATTTTACAAAGAATTACATACAAAGGTTTGAATCCTTTAGGATCTCATTCAACTAAAAGAAAAAAGAAGCTCTCAGTTTGAACGTCTTCATCCTAAATACTTCTGGCAAAGAGAATCAGTGTTGCATCTGTTTATTTGATCTAATGTGGACCAAGTTGGAGGAATGAAGTGGTTACAGAGGATCAGTCTACGTTCAGGGTATTTTCACCCACTGGCCACCAGCACTGCTGGAACCCTCTGATGGACTTTGTGAAGTGTACAGTGTCATCGGGTCTAGGCCAGAATCGAGACCAGAACCCAGCCAGCAGCGCTAACTACTAACCTGCACAGACCAACACTGCTGTTGATCTTCGTGTTAGTGTGTGTATAGCGATGGATGTTATACCTAAGGTCATATACAAAAGGAAAAGAATAAACAACTTAGAACACACACACACACACAAACACACAGACTAAACAACTTAGAATAATAGAACATATATATACACATCCATACACACACACACACACACACACACACTTTTTTGTTTGGATAAAAGCCAGAGGTGGTAGTTTTACATCATAAACCCATTAAATCTTTAGATCTGTCCATCTCTGTCCCACTATGATGAACATACACACCTGCAAAGGGTTGATTTGTTTTTGTTTGTATTTGATGGAGTGTCTCCCCGTGATAACCCCACCCACCGTGAGCTCTCAGGAGAACCCCACCCGCTTCCGGACCTCCTCCATCACGGGGGCGGCCAGTTCGCGAGCTTTTCTCGCCCCCACATCCAGCACGCCCTGCAGGTGGCCCCTGTCGGCCCTCAGCCGCTGAGTCTCTTCCCGCAGGGGCCGCAGTCTTTCCACCACAGCCTCAGCCACCAGGCGCTTGTACTGCCCCGTGTCCAGACCCCTGGCCCGTCTCAGCACGTCTTCTACGGTGCACCCGCTCACAGCAGCGTGCAGGGACACCAGATTGGACACGCCCGGACGCTTCTCAGGGTCAAAGCTCACTTCCGAGGTAAAATCTGTCAGCGCTCGGCGGATCTTGAGGACGATGTCGTCGGGGGTGTCGGTAAGGAAGATGGTGGCCAGCTTCTGAGGGTCGGACTTCGACATCTTAGAGGTGGGGTCTCTCAAAGATTTAACCTTTCGTGTCGAACCTGTGAGAGAAAAAATGGGTTGAGATGTCAGGGCAGATTTTACTGTTAACAAAATTAGAGTTGAACATCACAGCAGGGGCTATGAATCTCTGAGACACAGCGAATTTAAACCACTCAGTAAAAGAGTCGTCATTCACACAAATGTTACGTAGTGGCCAGATAAAGTTTCTTCAAACAAAACGCTGTCTGTGAGGAGAAAAAGCCATGTGTGCTGCTCTCCTGATCTCCTCGACGCTAACAGCAGGTAGTGTGTTCATGCAGCTTCAGATTAGGCTGTCAGACAGCGAGCATTTGTCCTCCAGTTCCAGATCTTCCATGCCACACGAGATCAGGGGCAGAACTATTTATATGAACCAAATCATGTAATAGGCATTCTTGCAGAGAGTCTCCATGACAACAGCCATCCCAGCTCCCTCCCTGTTCATTCTGTGGTGTTTAATGTCTGTCTGAGGAAACCTCTCAGTCCATTATCAGACTCTAACACAGACTCGAGAGGAAGGGCATGCGCCTTTAATCAAAGCACCACTGCATGCATGATTGATCTCACATTGTGCTCTTATTGTGCTCTTATGGCGATAATTACAGAGCATGAAAGGGTGCAGCTCAAAGGAAAGTTCTCCCGGCAACACTTCCGCCATGTGGGAGTGCGAGCGAGCGAGCGAGCGAGCGAGTGTGCGACTCAGCTTACACACATGATGATATGATCAGATATGAAAATCCACATCCTGAAGTTTCCTGCTGCTCACGGCCCTCAGATCTCACTGCTCACAATCTGGATATTACGAACAACCTCTCCCATCTCCCCCTGCTGGGTGACATGTTTCTCATTAGTTCATAAACCCCAGTGCTGATGTCTTCAGCCCTGGACCTCCACATCCCTTCCTCCTTGGTTACAAGCAGATAATCTGGTCGTTAATTGAACAGTCAGTGTAATTGAACAGTCAGTGTAATTGAACAGTCAGTGTAACTGAAGAGTCAGTGTAACTGAACAGTCAGTGTAATTGAACAATCAGTGTAACTGAACAGTCAGTGTAACTGAAGAGTCAGTGTAACTGAACAGTCAGTGTAATTGAACAATCAGTGTAAATGAACAGTCAGTGTAATTGGTCGACCTCGTCATCATGCCTGATTCCTGGGTAAAGGGAGGATGTTCGATGTGTAGCATCTGGACTGTGTTACAGGGCTGTGTTACAGCACCTGTGTGTAACCACTTTGCTTTGGACGCTCTTCTCATCAACTGAGCTAGCAGCTGCAATTACTGAAGTAACATTTAAAAAAGACAAAATGAACGTTTCAGCTTTTCTCAGGGAACATGTCCTGCAGATACGCTACGAGACAGAGAGCTGGTTTCTTTCTCTTTGTCGTAGTTGGATTAAAATTATTTTTGTCAAATGCAACAAACGTCTACAGGTTGAACAGAGTTCTGCATGTTTTATTTAAAGTTCCCAAAGAAAGTGGGTTCATGAGAAAAGAAGATCTCGTCTAATAGACCAGAGAAGAACCAGCACTGCCAGAAACTGCTGCCCTCCGTTCCATCTGAAGAGGAGCTGTAAACGTAAATATAAATAACAGTCGTTATGTTTGTGAAGGTTGGCACAAGGCTTGGGTTTATGCCAGTGTACCCACCATCTGAACTGAAACATCCTTAAAAGCCTCAGAAATCAGAAACACGCTTAATGTTAACAATGAGGCACTTCACCACAACACAGCGATTGTTGGTACTGATAATCACATCACATGCAACTCCTCCTGAACATCAATGTAGTAAAAATTGCTTTCTCATGCCCAGATGTGCTTAGAACCCCCTAGCAGCCATGCAGGTCCAGGTTAAGAATGTTCAGAAACACCCACACCCACACCCACACACACCCACACTCACACACACCCACACCCACCCACACACACACACACACACACCCACTCACACCCAGAGCAGTGTTGGCCTCACACAGTCATCTCTGATGGAGCGATCGGTCTAAACTGTCCTCCCCCTCTGGTAAGGGCATGCGGACTCCACCATATACACCCGGAGGCCCCCCCCACACGGAGTCTTTAGCTCCCAGAGTGTGACTGCCGAAGTCTGCCGTTACTCTGTGAAGCAACCACTCACTGAGCAGGGCGCGGGGCTCAGGGAACAGCTCCCCGTGTCTGGTGTTGAAGATGCGTGCCAGATCCTGAGCCAACTCCAGATGCTGTACCTGGTCTTCACCAACTGGGACGTGTGTGGACCTGCACACAGGGAATGAACATCATCTAGCAGCAGCATCGCAGTCAGTAGCAGGGCTGCAGATTCAGAGATGACAGGAGAAGTGGGTGTGGTCTTACTTGTAAAGCAAGATGTCAGCAGCCTGTAATACTGGATAGATGTAGAGACCAACACTTCCTTCATCCTTCTGTTTACTCTTCATCTGACAGGAGAGATGAGAGTTGAGAGAAATACAAACCAAAGACTAGAAGAACGGCGAACATCTCACGGAGTGACCTCACGTGGGGTGTGTGTGTGTGTATGGAGAAGAGTGCGTCTCGGGGTGAGTGTCTCTCTCACATTAGCACTGTATGGGTTACATTCGGGGAACATTTTCCACCATGTTTCATATGCACTCAGCTGTAAACAGCCTACAGCAGCACAAACCGACTGCCTGAGCAAACCTCGCTCGCACGCTCGCACGCACGCTCGCACGCAGACGAGCTGGCACCAGAACACAGCCCAACACATGTAGTCGCTTCATGGTTCTCATTACACAACAAAGAGATGAAGCACAATGACTTATACATGAGGTTTTGGGGCTTTTTCTGGTTAAAATAACAGAAACGGGTTCAACAGAGGATGCCGTTTGGTATTTATTTAAATCCATCTAATGGGGCGGGGTTTCCCCGGCACAGGTACCTTCCACTGAGGCAGGTGACGCAGTCTCGGCATGCTGGTGAGGCAGCCCAGGATCCAGCACAGCTCAGCGTGTTCCCACACCTGCACAGGTTAAACACATCCAGTCAGTCGTGCACACAAGAGGGGGACAGTGATGGAGCGATACCAAAAACTTTGGTACCGATACCAGCTTTGATATCTCGGTAATCGATATTGAATAAATTATTAAAGATTACAAGCAGTCTGTTTATCTGGGGGTAAAAAAGTGTTATTAGCCAGTACTTGAATCCAGTATGTAATGTGCATAAATACAGAAACATACAGGATGAATAACTGCATTATGGCTCAGAGGCCATGTTTAGTTTATAAACAAATGGAATACAAAGTCTTTTAAATACTGAAAATATGCTAAATGCTAGTAGAATAATGGTTGAAAAATGTGTCAGTCCATATTTTATACCATGAACCTCTACTGGGAAACGTCTTCTAACAACAGTCGAGTCACTTCACCCCCTCTATGTGGCTGTGAGAAGAACAGCAGAACACCCCCACCCAAACACCCCCACCCTCCCCCCCTAACAGGTGCCCAGCAGGGGCCTCTTCTCCATCCTGTCTAATAAGGTTAATGCCATTATAAGGACCAGGACCAGGTCTCTGATGCTTCAACAGACAATTAAAGAAGCTTCACACTAAAACCATGACTTTGAGCCTTCTGCACCCTGCCAAAAAGTGTGTGTGTATCTTTGTGTGTGTGTGTGTGTGTGTGTGTGTGTAGGGGCAGGACACACAATCCTTCATCTTTAGAGGATCAGGGTTTATGGATGCTGGCGACACGACCATCATCTCCTGCACTGACAGAAGGGACATAAACCAGAGCAGTGAATGTAAAAGGGAATTTTACACTACACCGCAGAGCGACATATCGGTTACTGGAGATAATCTGTGTGTGTGTGTGTGTGTGTGTGTGTGTGTGTGTGTGTGTGTGTGTGAGAGACTGGGGGACGCAGCCATGAACGAGTGCTGCTGGTGTGGGGGTGGCTAGGCTAGCGGTTTAAATGCTTTCATCGTACACAGCACGGTGGAGCCGCGTCATCAAAGTAACTCAGGACGAGTCAGTAAAACTCCAGGGTGCCGAAGAGAGATGTTGGGTATTCCTCAGTCTGATCAGCTGCTCAGGAGAGACGAGAGGTAGCATCCAACAGCATGTACTCAGTGTCTCACTCTGCTCTGTGGATATTACTCCGTTAAAACGGGTATAATTTCAATCTCTCCACAACACACACACACACACACACACACACACACACACACACACACACACCGCGTGAAGTGTCTCACTTAAGATGCGATTGATTTCAGCTTGTCACCATTTTTTCAATGAAGTCAAGTATTTTCTTTGGGCAGTAATTGTATTTGTACATGTGGAACAGTCATGAGCCCTGTGTTCAATGGGAGGTCGTCAGCACTGCCAAGATATGTGGCATGAAGTTAAACTGCACAAAAAAGAAAGAATTCACATGATTGTGTGTGTGTGTGTGTGTAAGAGCAGTGCATCTCTCTTCTACCATGTCCAACACACAACCAGCAGTTAATAGGAAAAACGGGTGATTATAGCCGTCCTTCAGAAAAGCAGCGATACCTGTGAGAAGCTCGAGCATCCAGTGGAAGGAGAAGGTAGCAGAGCTGCCAGTTTATGTGGCTTCCTTTGAAGTCATTGGTGGAAATGATTCTGGGGGGGTTTCTCCGATTGGTGGAAATGATTCTGGGGGTTTTCTCCGATTGGTGGAAATGATTCTGGGGGGCGTTTTCTCCGATTGGTGGAAATGATTCTGGGGGTTTTTTCTCCGAGTGTTTGTAGAGCTCACCGCGATGACGGAGCTCGGTTTAGTCAAACAAGCAGCTGGAAGACCTCAATTAAATCAACATTTAGTGATGGCAGTGATTCTCACAGACTTGTTCAACATGATAAATCAATCTGGAGCTGCTTTTACAACGACGGTTAAAAATCCATCTACCCATTCCTAGCTGACTTAAAAAAAAGATAAAACCCCCCCCCCAAAAAACCTGAATACTGAGCCGTCTTTGTCCCGCCACATCTATGTACGTCTGAGACTATTTTGTAGTGTATATTGCATTAATTTATTAATATTTTTCCACCTTTATGCAATATTTTATTTCCCATACTATCTAAGGAACATATTGTAGCAGTTCATTTAGGACAACTGCGCTAATTGGGGAGGAGGTCCATTTGCATTCCAAGCATAGCTAACCAATCACAGCTAACTGTCTCCGCATTTCCAATCACAGCTAACCAATCACAGCTAACCATCTCTGTGGTTCTTGCATATCGGTCCCATTTGTTTTTTCTGGCACAAACACAACGCTGATGGAGAGTTCTGCTCAGCTGCCCTTCAGACCAGCCTGTCAAGAGCTTTACTGGGACAAGTGTCTGCTGCTGAAGCACACTGGATTCATCGTCATGGTAATGAAGCAGTCTGAGATGACGTGTTTTGAAGCACGGGGCTTCATCATGATCACAGCAGATGGTAAACAGACACCTTCAAGGGCTGAACCAACAACAAACGAAATTCAAAGAAACTTGTTAGGGGGTACAATTTATGCCAAGAAAACATTCCCCACCCCATTACATCATTGGTACCAGTGTGAATTCATGTCTATAGGCAGACCCAAACCAGACTGGCTCCAGAGGTTCTAATTGGGTCCAGGGGTTGTGATTGGGTCCAGGGGTCCCATGTGATTACCAATGTGGCATTGAGAATAACTGCTCTAGCAGTGTACTAGAGTGGTTATTCTGAGTTCCACACAGATAGTGATTATTTTGAGAGACGCTAGCCATCCTGATGCCTTGTGGGTGAGAGAGGTCAGACGACCAGTTCAAGGCGTGTCCTCCTGCACAGCTGCTGGTACTAATAACGGTGAGGTGGTACTAATAACGGCGAGGTGGTACTAATAACGGCGAGGTGGTACAAATAACGGTGAGGTGGTACAAATAACGGTGAGGTGGTACTAATAATGGTGAGGTGGTACTAATAACGGCGAGGTGGTACTAATAACGGTGAGTTGGTACTAATAACGGCGAGGTGGTACTAATAACGGCGAGGTGGTACTAATAACGGCGCGGTGCTAATAACGGCGAGGTGGTACTAATAACGGCGCGGTACTAATAACGGTACGGTGGTACTAATAACGGTGAGGTGGTACTAATGACGATGCGGTGGTACTAATGCCGACGAGGTGGTACTGATAACGGTACGGCGGTACTAATAACGGTACGGCGGTACTAATAACGGCGTGGTGGTACTAATAACGGGGAGGTGGTACTAATAACGGGGAGGTGGTACTAATAACGGTGCAGTGGTACTAATAACGGTGAGGTGGTACTAATAATGGCTCGGTGGTACTAATAACGGCGCAGTGCTAATGGCGGCGCGGTGCTAATAGCATCGCGGTACTAATAACGGTGTGGTACTAATAACGGTGCGTCTGTACTAATAACTGTGTGGTACTAATAGCGGTGTGGTACTAATAACGGTGCGTCGGTACTAATAGTGCCGCAGTACTAATAGCGTCGCGGTACTATTAGCGGTGTGGTACTAATAACGGTGCGTCGGTACTAATAACGGTGTGGTACTAATATCGCTGCGGTACTAATACCGGCATGGCACTAATAGCGGGTGGCACTAATAGCGTCGCGGTACTAATAATGGTGCGGCACTAATAGCGTCGTGGTACTAATAGCGCCGCGGTACTAATAAAGGTCGCGGCACTAATAGCGGCGCGGTACTAATGGCGTCGCGGCACTAATGACGTCGCGGCACTAATAACGGCGCTGTACTAATAACGGCGCGGTACTAATAACGACGCGCTACTAATAACGTCGCGGCGGTACTAATAACGGTGTGCCATGGTCAGAGAACGTTTCCTTCATCCTCCTTGTTTGAGGTTCACAGGAAATGAAGCTCTGGACCACAGTCTGCACAAATGTATGCAGTTCTCTGCTGCCACACAATTAGCTGACTGGATGTACAGGTGCGTCTACTCAGGTTAGTGAGTGAATGTTAGGTGTTCGTCTCAGGCTGGAGCAGGAGAGACTGACCACAGACTGCTGGAAGAGGATGGAGCGCTCGGGGTCGACACCACACGCTAGCAGACTGGCTGTCATGTCGAGGACACTGTCCCGTAACAGCCGGGGGTCCTGCGGCTGGGTGATGGAGTGCAGGTCCACGATGCTGTACAGGACAGAAGTGTACTGGTTCTGCAGAGCCACCCAGCTCTCCAGAGCGCCCAGGTAGTTTCCCAGGTGAGGGACACCAGTGGGCTGGATCCCTGAGAAGACCCGCCCACTAGCAGGACTCTGCGGGACAGAGAGAGACAGGACGTGTCACAAGCCAAGAACAACCCTGCTGGGAGTAAAGCTTGGTCTGTCTGAGAGGTAAAGAACACAGGAGAGAGGCAGGAAGCCAGTCCAGGGACCCTAAACACAGGAGAACACAGGAGAGAAGCAGGAAGCCAGTCCAGGGACCCTAAAGAGAGACGGACACATAAAAACGACAAAAGTAAGGGAAGGAGGAATGTATCAGGGAGAAGAGACCCAAGAGTGGAGGCCTTTAAAACGAGAGAGTGAGTCAGAGGAAAGAGGCACCTGCAGACAGCCTCTCTCAGAGCCAGGAGGACAGAGAAGCCCTGCACAGCGTTTTACGGCTGTTATCAAAACGATAAATCAAAAGCGTGTCTCACACTTCAGAGAGTCCCGTAGGACGAGGGAGTGCAAGAACGGAACCGTTGCCCGGCCAATGAAAACACTCTGTAATCCGCCATCAGCCAATCAGAGCTTCTCGAGAGCTACACTGTCAGGGGGCAGCGTTCATGGTAGCAGATCCTCCAGGACAGACATGGTAAGTGCATGAAGTGTAATAGAGATTAGGAGCACAGACACAAAAGGCTCATTCTGAAACACTTTGGAATCGAAGCCCCTCCACAGAGTCGGAGCGAGGCAGTGAGCAGGAGAGGCAGTGAGCAGGAGAGGCAGTGAGCAGGAGAGGCAGTGAGCAGGAGAGGCAGTCGTCCACGCCTGGGCAAATATTATGTTACCAGTGAACTCGAGGGCAGTAAACCCTGGCAGAGAGCACTGACAAAACACGGGGCTGTAGGGGCCGTTCCAGCACGATAACCCTTCCACCCAGGGGGGGTGGGGGGTTGGAAACAGGGCAACCACCCTGGGTTTGATTTGGATACTGAATGAACCTTAGTCCTGACGCTTACAGGATTCAATTTTACATAAATGATCGTATGTTAGATCTAATAAACAAATAAATAGAAATTTCTGGAAACAACAACAAGTTATCAGTCTTTAACTCAGAACCAGTGACCCAGTGACCCATGGGGTTGTGGGAGGGACGGCTGATTATAACCTAACTATCTGGATTATAACATAACTATCTAACTATCTGGGCTGGAAGCAGAGATCAGAGAGAGCAGAGAAAATTACATGTTAGCAAAACACAACGCAAAGCCTGTCTACCATAAGAACAATCACCGTATCACACAGGATCGCAGTGTATCACACCGTATCACACCGTATCATGCTGTATCACACCGTATCATGCTGTATCACACTGTGTCACACCTACAGACTACAGGAATGTCTGGAATTTGGGAAGAAAAAAATAAATAAAAAAAGAATCTCTTCAGTAAAAAACTACGTTCTGCTGTGGCAGAAGCAGGAGATGAGATCCAGGAGATGAGATCCAGGAGATGAGATCCAGGCCTCATACTGGAACAGCAGGGGAACCATCCCTGTACAAACCTTATCATTACATCACTGAGCCATCTAAACACGCGAGTGTGTGGCAGGTGTTATTTCTCCATCAGGAGAACAGAGGTGTTATTTCTCCATCAGGAGAACAGAGGTGTTAATGGTGCAGGGAGTTGGACAGGTGCACATGGAGGCTTGCACCACCAACGCAACCCTCCCTCCGTCCTTCCAACCCTCCCTCCGTCCTTCGAAGCCTACCTCACAGCTCAGTCTCATTTGTGGGACGTCTCCCTACTCCCTCTCCACCTCCACTCTACTTTAGGAGGTATGTTTGTGAGTGGGATGAGCAGGATCAAGGTGGTCGACCTGAAGCTCTGAGTGTTTTAACCACAGTTGGCCCCATAACGAGCTGAACCTCCCCCAGCCTCTGCCTGAGCAGATGTGCAACACAGCAGATGGTGCCACCTCCTGACCACACCTCCTTCCATCCACCCAATCTTCTTCTGCCCTTCGTTCCAACAGCAACTTGCTCCAGTTCTCCCTGTCCCCCACCGACCCTCCGTCCCCCCGTCCTCCACCGTCCCTCCCTGTCCCCCCGTCCTCCACCGTCCCTCCCTGTCGCCCCGTCCTCCACCGTCCCTCCATCTCCCTCGTGTGCCTCTTTCTCAGCTCTGTCTGTAGCTCTGTCTGTAGCTCTGTCTGTAGCTCTCCTCATATTTTATGCTGACAGGTACAGCACTTCATACCAAAGAGCAGAGGAGGTGATGAAAGGCTTCTTCATCCACCTCGACCATATGGTGCATACATTAGCCTACAGTGTCCATCCCTTCATGTGTGTGTGTGTGTGTGTGTGTGTGTGACATGAACTCCAACTGGAAGTGTGTGTAACCAGCTCTGAAGGTTACATATACATCCAGTCCATGTTTTCACATTCAGGTACATTTTCCTGGAAATGCCTGCCTTTGGGAGCTCTTGGGCCGTGGACTCCTGAACAGTGTGGCTCCTGCTCAGAACAGTCTCTCAGCCGGACACAGGCCGGCCACCTCCAAATAGCCGGACACACCTCCCCTCTCCACAGTAACCACTCCGCCCAACATCCATCCATCCATCCATCTCTCCCTGGCCTTGGCTACCAGCAGTGAAGTATTGAGCAGGATCTAACCCTAGCAGAATCTCGTCCAGTGTCCCACGTTATTAACAGGGCGGTAGACTGGGGAGTGTGTGTGTTTCTTCCAGACCGAACCACACTCAGCATGAGGCAGAGTGTGAAAGAACTGAAATAAAAACAGAGAGAGAGAGAGAAAAGAGAGAAAGAGAGAGTGAAAAGAATGAGGTAGAGAGCACAGAAGGATGGGGCGCCTTGGAGAGACGGAGAAATGGAGAGAGGAGGGAAAGACAGAAGAAATAATGCTGAGGATCTGAGCGGAAGACGGGTGGGGCTCAGGAGGTGGTGGGGCAGACGGGTGGGGCTCAGGAGGTGGTGGGGCAGACCACGGTGCGTCTGATTAAATCAGCGCTTGACGTTTGGGACAGGTGAGATTGATGAGGCTCCTTGCCGTATCCCGCTGTGCGGGGAGACTTTGGGGGGGAACAGAGCGGTACAGTGTGGGCCGGCGGCCCCGGGCCCCTGCAGCGCCGCGGGGGCCCCTGCCTGATTAATGGCACTGGAGCCCCTTCAAACCCACACAGCTGAAAACGGCCCTGCACCGCCGTCCAAAAACAAGAGGACAGGACTGGCGCAGACGCACACATAGCTTGAGACGGATCAAGGCCAGGGAACCTCCACAGACTACCAGAACCACAGCACAGTGACATCAACATCCTGTAAACACTGTACAGCACAGTGACACCAACACCACACAGAACACCTTCATACTTCCTAAATATTTCTTCTCACTCCAAACCTGGACAGGAAATGTCACTTGCCGACTAATAACACACAACCACTTGCAATTAAACAGAAATAACACACACACCTACACACCTTAAATAACACATCTACACATCTTAAATGTATAATTAAGGTAAAACCAAAGGCATGACTGTGGCCAACATTCATTCTTTTTCTCTCTCTCCTTTTCTCTCCACACACACACACTTTTTTTTCTCTCCATCACACCATCTCTATCTAACACACACCCCTCCCCCTCCTACTGGCCCTGATTTGCTCCAGCTGTCTCTGCTCATTGAGTTTGGCTCAAATACTCTGATATCATATAGCTGAATTGTCGCAATTTAATTAAAGCGTCTGATTTTCGGCTTGGAGTTGCCGGTGTGAGCAGCTCAGGGTCGAGAGCACAGAGCCTGAGCTGTCGAAGCAGGAAGTGTACGCAGGGAAGACTGAGAACAGCGCCTAGCAACAGGCGCCGAGCGACAGGCGCCGAGCGACAGGCACCGAGCAAACAGCGCTGGCTGAGGGCCGCTTCCCTCTCTGCTGCACGTCCCCGTCTCACGCAGCACTGGGCCGTGACACGGTTTCAGGCGATGTGAGAGTGTGTGTTTGCTGCTCGCGGGGCGCGAGGAGCCGTTTCCTGCAGGCCCACGGCCAAGACGACGGATCCGAGCCACTGAGGCCATTAAGGACTCGATGGAGAGCCGCGTGTTTTATCACAGTCTGCATCAGGGGCCCCTCAGGCCCCCAGGCCCGCGTCCCTGCACTGCAACACTCACCAGCCAGACATGGCAATATCCAGCTCTCTGTCCGACACACACACACACACACACGAGACCTTCTGCTGTAGTATAACCCTCTCCATGGTACTTTCTAGAAACATGGTTCTCATTTTCCCAGTGTGATGCAAAGGAAACTCTGTGACAACTTCAGTATTGACTTTAAAAATAAGATCAAGTCATTAAAAGCTTAACACTTTGGCAAGAGACACACGATTGTGAGTTTCTGTAAACCAAAGTCAGACCATTGTGAAAGGCTTTAGAACAGATGCAATACAGAAACGTTATTCCAATTTTCTATCTGCATATTGTGATTGTAACAGATCTTGCAAAACACACAAATGTCTTTAGTTTACACCGATAAACCCCCGATTCATGCTGGTCAAACGCTGGCCCGCTGTATTCTGAACTACATTACTTACATTTAGAAAAGTCACAGTTCATCATTTTCAGAAAAGACTGATATAAAACATCTGAGAGCGTCAGAGGGGACACAATGTGTGTGAGGACTTTCTTCGAGGTGACACCTGCGCAGGCCCTGCACTGCGATAACGATTAACCACAGTGCAGCGTACAGTGACCCCACTGTGTCAGGTCAATGTTTTTACACAAATAATGTTTATGTACCACAGGAGGTTCAAACATCCAGCCCCTTACACTCAGACACAGCTAACCCAGCTCACCTCAGTGTGTCTACCAAAGTAAAAAAATCTCCTTTTTTTTAAAAAAAAAATAAATGTTCCTTGCCAGGAATAGACTGTAGGTTTTGACGCACATCACACCTCAGAATTTTACTGAATGTCCGCGTTTGTGCCTGAAGCACATTTGGAGAAAATTAAACATAATGAAAACCAACACCTCATTGCGAGTGTTACAGCAGGTAATGAGGAGGTGTTGCCATGGTTTCAAGGTCATGCTGGTCTTCGCCACAGAAACCGGTAGAGCCCTTCCCCCTCCGTCACGACTCACACTTCAGCAGCGTCGCTGGTCACACGGCACCTTCGGCCGTCCAAATGAGACGTGTTAGCAGTCGACCCGCCCCTAGAGCTCATCTATCACCAATCACTGCATGGCAGAGGTGGAGCTTGAGCTGAACAGGTGTTGGCCAGTGTTAGGGGTCAGTGTTGTAACTGTTCCAAACATCTGCGCAATGATGGTGTTAATTAACAGCTCATCACCATAACTAGCAAACACTCTGGTTCTGTAAGGTGTTTTAAACAAAACTCCACAGACCCAAAGTTTTAAAAACTGAATTTTGCTAACCAGACATTACTTTTTCAGTGAGTCACTGTGTACGTATATATATTATTATAATATAATTATATAGTTATATAAATACTCTCTGCTTACAGAAGGAAAGGCAGTAGCAGTCTGGGTGTAAAAGGGAAGAGATCAGTCTAACAGAGGCCAAAGTCCCCAGACTCACCGCTCAAATGCCAGACATGAACCAGATTACGAACACAGTGATGATGCAGAGCCAGAGCAGCACACCGCCACGCTGGTGGCGCTGTCTTGAGGAAGCCAGGGGGCGGAGCCTGTTCTCGTCAGGGGCTGTGATTGACAAAGACCTTCACTGTGCTCATCATCTTTACGGATTTCCCCCGTTACACCTCACATGCGATAGCCAAATTAAGGTTCGTCTTCTGAAAACAATTCTCTGAAAACAGGAACGGACCTGCAGGACCCGGACCTGCAGGACTCATCAAAGTCTACTCTCTGTGTGTAAGAGTAGTGCTGTGTCCCACAGCACGGACCAGCGCACCCGCCCCCCTCTCCTCTTTTGTTGTTGCGCCATCACGTGGTTCAGCCTGGCCCCGCCCACTCAGCGCTCTCCTCCAGTCGACACGTCACAGTACGGAGAGAGACACCACCGGAGTATTGAAATGTCTGAGAGGAAGAGAAGCGCCGTTTGGCTTTATTGTATTGAAGAAAATGAAACTACAGCAAGCTGTATAGTTTGCAACAGGGCTGTTAAATACAGTGAAAACACAACAAACCTCTACAAGCACATAAAAAACCAAACATCAGAAAACGCAGAGCTGCAGAAACGGAGAGAAGGGAAGAAAGTCCTTATTTTTGTATTATTTTATTGTCTTGTTTGACTTGAAAAACAGAATAAGTTTGAAACTGTTTACAGTATTTATTGTGGTGTGTTAATTTTGTTGTATTGCAGTAAGTTGTGTTGAGTGATATTTTTTACACTGTTTTTTTTAAGAAAAAACAGAATTGCACTGAAAGGAAGAAAATTCCTTATTTTTTATTGTTTTTGGTAAGAACAATTCTATTTGAAAAAAAAAACAAAGAAAGAAAGAACTAGAAAAGATGTCTAGTGAGGGGAGAATTTTTTTTATTTTTGTATTGTAGTTTCTCCTTTTCTACCTCAAAAAATATTTATTTATTTATTTATTTATGTTAAGGCAAACTTTGTTTTGTTACTGTTCCATTGTTTCTAAACTAAAATGTTGATTGTGATAATAAAGTATTTTGTTGTCACGTACAATGTTTGGCGAAATTCTATCCTATGTCTTTTGGATCCATGAAGCTTAAATATTAAAAAGTATTGGTATCGTTATCGATATCAGCGATACTGGCCATGCATTTACTTGGTATCGGATCAATACCAAATTTCCCCCACCATATCGCCCACCTCTAGTCCACAACACAAAAGACAGAACCTACCTTATATAACTACAAAAACACACTACTAATAGGTTAAATAACTCCAAACAAAAAACTACTTGTAAATCTAGGTTAAATAACTTTTTAAGATGTAAAATTCCAGAACTACTTTACAAAATGAATTAACTGTTTAAGTTAAATTCAAAACTCAAAGCAGAACCTACCAATTTAAGATGTTCGCTTGTTATTGAATTAAAATTAAATATGTTTTTAATCTCAACTAGCTTCACGAGATGGTAGCAGCCTCTACTTGAACTCTGGCTCTGTGCTCGGAACCACACATCACACTGGACTCCAGGTCCCGCTAAGGAAGTGGACACCGTACGGCACCGGAAACGGAACCGGATCCGGACCCGGACCCGGACCCATCACTGACGAGAGGAAAGTCGCCACTTCAGACAAACGCCCGTTACGTCATAATGCATCGTCCGCCTAAACCAAACCTCGCGCGAAAGAATATAACAGATGAACGGTGCTTTGACGTTTTCCGTGTGCAGGACGCAAAGGGAAACTGTCACGTTCCCACGTGCTCATGTTCGTCAGAGAAACTGCTATGCGGTAAAAGATGGAAACAAATAGCTGGAGTAAAGGCTGACGTTTGAGCCGAGCGACTGTCCGGTTAACGAACACAAAACAAGCGACTGTCCGGTTAACGAAGGCCGTTCAAATCTGTTAGTATTGACATCAACACCCAGCTCGTCTCAGCTAGCGCTCGACATGGTTGATATGGCCATTTAAAGCACTCAGGCTCGCGTACATGAGGAATTACAGTAGTCAAGTGCACCGGTAGGTTAACTTGTGTTACCGCATACATCATGGCACAAGAGTGGAGCTGAAGGAGACTCAGGACTAGATCAGCCCTGTAGGTGCGGTTCTTGGAAACAACACCTAGCGTAATTACGTTGTATTAACTAGATAGTAGACTTTTCTCTCTACTAAACTGAATACCTGATTCTCTTGAACTTTTCTCCAGGGCACATCTTACACTCGAGATATTCACATCGACTGTACCATCGAGGAATGGCAAATCCACACAAAAATACTTGAGATCCAAGATTCAGCACTTCACGCAGAGGTGCTTCGTCCAGCCTGCGCGCAGTTGCACCGCCATACCGTCGTAATCCGTCATGACTCTGTAGTGTTTCTGTTAAATGTGGGTTTTAACCCTTACTGTATAATAACACGTAACTAAAATGACCTCAAACAGTAGTGTATGTTGAGCGCTCTGCCTGCTAGATAGTCCTGCGCTGATTGGTCAAAGAATCTCCTAAAAACATCCACCGACAGAACAAATTACATTTCATAACACGGACACTGACACCACCTGCGTGATCTAACTATGCGATTTGCGGTTCCCTCTTGCGTGAAGCTGCGTGATCACCCTGGTTAGGGCAGTAAGACACGCACTCCGCTCCTATGAAGGTGATTCAGTCAGTTTATCGTGCAAGTCCTGTTAGTTCTTTAAGTGAAAAGAACAATAACAATATAATATACGGATAAAACGACTCGATACCTTACTGTCTGACGTCCGCGCAGTACAACATCGTCTTAGATGAAGAGTATTCTTTTGAATTATATATAAAAGATTCTTCACGTTTCGCTTTATGGAGTGCGCCATTTTGAATTCTCACACACTAGCTTGTACGGCGTCCCACAAGTGCCATTGCGTTTCCATGTCAAAGACGTTACAAGAACGACTGACGCGGTACATTCTCAGCTTCTGTATCAAAAGGTTTGCAAAACCTATGTTAAAAATTATTTTATATTTATATTGCCGTCTTTTTTCATTTAATTTTCCACTTATATAAATTAATAAATAACTGTAAATAAAAAATATAAAAAGCCCCAAAATGCACGAATAAGCAAAACTTAATGTCAATATTTAAATGAAAACAGACTAGGTTTAGGATACATTCATAAATTATTAGCCTACACTTCAGGGCACAGCCTCATCTCCCACAAAGATCACTGTATCACACACTCCTCGACTGAAAGGTGTTATGTTTGCACATGGCCCTCTCTGCCAGCTTCATGGTCTAATAGCCGGTGTCCTGGTAGGCTGACTGGATTACCCACCAGGCTGGATTACCCACCAGGCTGGATTGGTTTACGTGCGTTCAGAGGGCTGTGGAGTTCAGGCCTGCAGGCACAGCTGTTTTTTCCTACCTTTGCATCTGGTTGCGCAAATATCATTCCATATGCAGAATCATCTCCTACGGCAGAGTCCATGTGCTGGGTCTCATGAAACTCTGTGTGAGAGCTCGAAAACATCTGTAGATATACTAGATACACACACACACACTCACACACAAACATCTGTAGATATACTAGAGGAACTGACACACACACATACACTCACACACAAACATCTGTAGATATACTAGAGGAACTGACACACACACACACACACTCACACACAAACATCTGTAGACATACACACGCACACTCACACACAAACATCTGTAGACATACCAGAGAAACTGTCAGACACACACACGCACTCACACATACAAACATCTGCAGATATATACCAGAGGACATGTCAGACAGAGAGACAGACAGACACACACACACCTGTAGATATACCAGAGGAATTATCAGAGTGCTGTGTAGTCCCACACCTGCACATACACACATACACACACATACATATATATACACCCACAAGCACACACATACACACACACACACACACAGAGCCCTTGTGCTGGGTTTCCTGGCCACCCAGTAAAGATTACTCACTTTGCACCTCCATCTCAAGGACTTTTCTATCAGAGTGGACCTGGTTGTGTGAACACAGCCTCATCTCCTGTCCCCCCGGGCCCCTGGTTGTGTGAACACAGCCTCATCTCCTCTCCCCCCAGGCCCCTGGTTGTCTCCTGCTATTACAGCCTGTGGATTCTTGATAAATCTGTTTCTGTGCAGTGGTAAAAGATTAAATTATTTTCTGTGTGTTTGTATGTGTGAGAGAATGAGAAAGGGAGAAAGAAAGAAAGGGAGGGGGGGGGAGAGAGAGGGGCAGAGGAACTTCAGGGTGGGAATGCATAGAGAAATCGAAATATCATCCGTCTGTGGCAGATTTCAGGGAAAGTGTATGGATAATCTGTGTGTGGATAATCTGTGTTGGGTGTGTGTGTGTTCATATTTCAGGTTTTTGAATGCATGTGTGTGGATAATCTGTATTGTGTGTGTGTGTGTGTGTGTGTGTGTGGTCCACATGTATCACTAAATACTTAAAAAGGTGAGAGCAAATCTTTTGGAAAGGGTTAACAAACATGCATTTAACATACATGCATTTAACTTACGTGCATTTAACATACATGCATTTAACTTACATGCATTTAACATACATGCATTTTGTGGTTGTAATATTTTAAATTCTGGATTGGTTAGGAGTGTTTCTTCCAGTTTTTTGTTTGTTTATGAGTTTGTTTTAAAGGAACCCTGTGTTTTTTAGGTTTTAGGCCCCAGTTGTTGAGTTTTTCAACTGAAGTCGCCCCACCCAGAAATGGGTTTCCCAGCCCACATTCTGATGGATTGTGTGTTTTTCTCTAACAACCCAGGATCTTACAACACCCAGAATCTGCAGGGTGTTCTACATTAGGTAGCTATCAGAATCCGTCATCTCAAACTTCCTAAATCATAAGAACTACTGAAAACAACACTCTCACTGCTGACAGAAAACTGAAAATGTGCTTGTCCGTGTGAACGTCTTTCAGCACCGCGTGGGGACACTGATTGTTCATCTCGTCACCAACAGATGGGTCTATCTGCTCTTCTCTCACAGGGACTGGTCTGCTCTGCACATCTTAACGTGCCTACAAGTTCTGTCTCTTAACGCATGCTGGCATATTTAGATCCAGGCCCATTGACCACGCCTCCAGATCTGGGGACAGAAGAGTCCACCTGTGATAACAGACAGGCCAGGGGTCTGAGGGAGGGACTGGGGGGTCTGAGGGAGGGGCCTTTTGGGTCTGAGGGAACTGCTGGGATCAGAACTGGGCCTCAGTTTGCATCAACGACTCCCTGACAGGCCTCTGTCCCAGCACTGACAGACAGGCCTTCCCCTCTGACACCGTGGCCCAGCAGGCCCCTGGGCGCCTGCCACCCACGTGGATGGATGGATAAACGGATGGAAGATGGATGACTCCAGCGCTTCGATGGATGGATAGTTCCGTCTAATTGAGAATTTTTGAGGAGCGCCTATGGAAATTTCCACAGATCTTTTTTTCTAAAAGTCCTATTTCACTGCGAAACCCTGTTAAAGAAAATAAACACATGCAGTAAAGTATTTTGTGTAAAGCAACGTTCGGTTCTTAGAGGAGAGTCTGGTTTTCATTATGGCTGTAGACCAGACCAAAGCAAAAACGCTGAATGAGCACCACAGAGTGGGGCTCTGGGGGTTCTGAGGGGCTCTGGGGGTTCTGAGGGGCTCTGGGGGTTCTGAGGGACTCTGAGGGTTCTGAGGGACTCTGAGTTGAGGAGTCTTGGGTGGGCTATGATATAGCTCTCTCTCTCTCTCAACTGCATGAAGACACTCATTACAACAAACGGAAATGAACTCAGGGATATCAGGAATGATGCACACAGCCTTGTGCTGCTAATGGTCCTCCTGTATTACATGAGTGTGCATGAGTGTGTGTGTGCATGCATGTGTATGTGCACGTGACTGTGTGTGTGTGTATTCTGATCATGCATGTGTATGTGCACGTGACTGTGTGTGTGTGTATTCTGATCATGCGGGGAAGCAGGCAGCCATATGTGAGTGTGTATGGTAGGTCATGAGAGGCTGTCCCTCAGGAGGGTTGGGTTTCAGCACCTTGTCTCCCACTCTGTTACAGTGCTGACAGAACAGGAGGGAGAGCATACAGGGGGAGGAGGGTATTTGGTTCTTTCCCGCCCTCTGCTCTATTACTCCATCACACAGCTCATAATGAAGAAGGTTAAAGGTGGTGTTAGGGGCACAGCCACAGAGCAGATGAACCACTTATCATTAGCTGAACTTCAAAGTCAGTGTATAGGAACTCTAACAAGTCCTCTCAACACATACCTGCTTCATTTACCTGATATCACCAAATATACTGTATCTGTGTGGTAGCAGCCAGCTGATGTAAACACACCCAGCCCTGGTGTGTGAGTGTGTTAAGCCAGTTGTCCTTGAAGTATTACCTGTCAGGTGTGTGTAGGTTCCCAGGATGGATCTCACTCAGGATGATATGATCAGATATGAAAATCCACATCCTGAAGTTTCCTGCTGCTCACGGCCCTCAGATCTCACTGCTCACAATCTGGATATTACGAACAACCTCTCCCATCTCCCCCTGCTGGGTGACATGTTTCTCATTAGTTCATAAACCCCAGTGCTGATGTCTTCAGCCCTGGACCTCCACATCCCTTCCTCCTTGTTTACAAGCAGATAATCTGGTCGTTAATTGAACAGTCAGTGTAACCGAACAGTCAGTGTAACTGAACAGTCAGTGTAACTGAACAGTCAGTGTAATTGAACAATCAGTGTAATTGAACAGTCAGTGTAATTGGTCGACCTCGTCATCATGCCTGATTCCTGGGTAAAGGATGTTCGATGTGTAGCGTCTAGACTGTGTTACAGAACTGTGTTACCGGTCCGTGTTACAGGTCTGTGTTACAGGACCATAACAAGTACAAATAGAAAAAAGGCACACAAATGAAGAAGAGCTTGCCTTACAAACATTTGAATTCAGTTTAATTCCTGAACACAAATTTCACATGCAAGTGTGAACACTAATTGATTGATCAAAATGATTTTTGTTAAAACAACAAACGTCTACAGGTTGAACAGAGTTCTGCATGTTTTATTTAAAGTTACCAAAGAAAGTGGAATCACTGCATTCTGTTAGTGGGAAATAAATGTGTGCTTCATGAGAAAAGAAGATCTCTAATAGACCAGAGAAGAACCAGCACTGCCAGAAACTGCTGCCCTCCGTTCCATCTGAAGAGGAGCTGTAAACGTAAATAACAGCAATCATCTTCAGAGGTCAGAATCCCCCCCCACCACACCACACACACACACTGGACTTACACGGTCCCCCAGGTTGCCTGGAGAAAGTCGGTTTGCCTTGGCCAAATGCACTTCTTTGTAATGATTAAATCATGAATTGGTTCAGATGATCTTTACCAAGCATCAGTGTGTTCAAGAGCTGCCAACAAACCCTCCAGACTCCTGCCTGTAATCCAGAGTGATGACTGCACATTTAACAACCACTGTGTGTGTACGTGTGTGTATGTGTGTGTGTGTGTATGTGTGTGTGTGTGTGTGTATGTGTGAGCGTGTTTGCAGGCTTGTGTGTGCATGCATGCGTGTGAGGGTCCTTATAATCACTAACTTTCCAGCTCCAGGTGTCGTATCTCAGACTATCCAGGAAATGGATGAGCAGTTTAAGATTGCTTGGTTTGCTTTGGCTGTTAAAGTTGGTGAATTTTGGTCAGAGTTGCTGTTGGTCAGTATTCACACTGTGTGTGCGTCCGTGTGTGTGTGAGTGTATGTATTTGTGTATGTACGTATGCGTGTGAGAGAAAGCGTATCTGTATATGTATGTTATGTGTGTGTGTGAGAGAGAAAGTGCATCTGTATGTGCGTATCTGTATGAGTACGTGTGAGAGTGTGTGTTTGTGTATGTATGTATGTGTGTATATTCATATTTGTATGTTTGTGTGTGTAAGAGAGAGTGTATCTTTATGTGTATGTGTAAGAGTGTGTCTGTATGTGTGTAAAAGAGAGTGTATCTTTATGAGTGTGTATTTAGGAGAGAGGGAATGTATCTTTATGTGTGTGAGAGTATACGTGTGTGTGTGTGTGTGTGTGTGTGTGTGTGTAGGAGGCAGGTGGTGGGTCCCTCTTTACATCTTGCTGCTGTCAGCGCGTGGTTCTCTCTGAAGAGTATCGTTTTACACTGAAGTCATCGGCCTGCAACCGTCTCTCTCTCTCTCAGCTCCAAACCCTGTCATTTAAATTTGAATTTCATCTGGGTGTAATCTCTTTCCATCGTCTGTGCTAAACACAAACTGCGGCGGCAGCTTGGAACAGATATGGAGGGCGGGGACTTTGACAGCACGATGGGCTCAGAGCGGGCCAGACAGCCAGAGCATGACTTCAGTGAACGACGTGTCGACTCTCCTGCGCTGTATCTGGAAACGTGCATGTGCAAAATGACAACTCCAAAACCATTTCACATGTCATGGAACGCTCTGGAATGCTCTATGCAGATATTAGAAGGCAAACAGTCCGACACGAACTGGGTCCGACTACGTCTCCTTAAACACAAGCATGGAAAACCTTCTGTCTCTGTACTGATATCATGCACGATTTCGTTTTACAGTCGGAGTTTGCGACGTCCTCGTCGTCAATTTAACGACTGTTTTCCAAATCCGAACAGAAGGCACGGAATCCCTCGTAATTAAGGGAGTAGCTGAATAAAGATAGTTGAGACTGTTAGAAGAGGTTGTTTTTTCCGGCCCGTTGATGCACAGCGCAGTTCCGGAACGATGAGGCCGACAAACCCGCACACAGCCGTCACAGCTCGAGCTTCAGTTCATATCGTAAATACGGCTGCACGACATTAACCGGTTTTTAAAGGGAACCATAAACTTTTCGGATGGATGAACACGTATTGGCTCATTTATACTTAACGAATATTGCGTTAACGGTGATCTTTATTTTTCACTACAGGATTTTTGTTTGGTTTTGCAGTTAAATTACTTTCGTTTTTGCTCAAAACAATACATTTACATCACATAATGAGCGAGTGTTATCAACACATTTTTACAAATATTAACAACTATTACAATTAATTTATTATTAGTTTATCAAAGCATTTTTTCCCGATAAATTGGACATTTATTTTAAATTTAGGTGAATTGATTGAAAATAGTAAATGCAGAAAAAGCATTAGTTGGAAAATCCCACATCTGTTGTTTCAAACTGAGATCACTTTCGCTCACTACATTACCAACATCAAGATCTAGTTACCAAAAGCGCTTATTGTTCCTCAGTAAACATGTATTTTACCACAAAACTAAAGCGGATAGTGTTATAATAAACTAAACTAAAGCGGATAGTGTAATTATCTATGATACTATAATAATGGAAGTACACACAATGCAGTTGAAGTTTCAACATTCTTCACTGTTCTTCATCAGCGCACAAGTGTACAGATAACCGAAGTGAACTCAGTGCCGTGTATGCATGGGATAAGTGAACACTACTCCGCTTCAAACGTGCCCTGTATGCATCCAATGAGTTCTAATGTAATAAGTTATATGTCACAGAAATATTAAACACAACGGACAGTACGTTCTTCAAAAATAAACTGACTGAATTTCCTAAACAAGTTCCAGTAATGTGCAACTAAACGAAATCAAATTATTTCCTCACATCTATTAAATGGTTAATTAAGCATCCAGCGCACACGTACAGTATACAGTATCTGCGAGTAACCGCAAGCAAAACGTCGTTCCGATAAGAATGTCAAACTATTATATGATTCCGCTATTTAGCAAATTTGTCGTCATGTAATTAATACTTCCGCTAAGGCTTTTTTGGGTTGGCTTTGAGTTGTTGGTTTTGAAGGCTGGTTAAAAATTCCTTAATAATATTAGAAACGACTGCTGTGTGATTACATCTTAAAACCACAGTTTTTAAGATCTCATAATCTGATTTGATTTCATATAAATGAACATCTGTCAAAAAATAACACAAATTAGACTTATGTTCGTCGTGGATCTCATGAAATCTGACTAAACTCGTAATACTTAAATAACCGCAAAGAAAAAACGTTGAGAATATTTACATTAAACTAAATTGTAAAAGTCAGAAACGTACAATATTTACAACGTCACACGTTTTGTTAAACTTTTAATATTATGATGGAAAACAAAAAAACAAACAAACCCAAACTGTTGCTGTACCCTGAAAACCATTCAGGAAACGATCTGGGTGTCTCCCACCACGAGACGTCTCTCTCATGTTGCTGTTAAGACACTTTTCTCAATCTTAGAGTTAATAATAATAAAACAATACTTACATTTCTATCGTTCTATGAATGCATATCCTGGTTTTGACCATCACATCGCCTACGCAAACATAATTACAGGATATATAAAGAAACTGTTCCCACTGAAACATGTCCATAAAAACGTTCCAGTAGTACCAGTAAATTACTCTTTTGCAAGGTCCAAAAATTCAGCCTCTGGCGCTGAGGTCGAAGGGTCAGAGCAGGCCAACATTCCTGGGCAGAGGTCGCCCCCTAGTGGACAGAATCTAGATTGGCTGGGAATCAGTCACCTTCATCAGGGTTCTTCCAGCACAGAATGTACAGATAGAAACAATTAAGGATAATGGGGGAAGCTGACCATCCGTCTGCGAGGTCTGGATCGTGATGAATCAGAGTACGGCTGAGTGGCCTGCCAGAGCACTGCGCCAATGTAAATCAGATAAGTGATTAGACTTTAATGTGCCCTGAATGAGGATATCAGATATCATAGACCTTTCTCTCCACCAGGGGAAGGTGCTCTCCCAGTACATCAGAGCGGTGGAGGCCGTCATCCTTCCTACATAATCAGACTGTCAGGTTCCAAAACCAGGAACCACGACGACGGTGGAAGTGCAGAGTTCAGTACACGTGCGGTTGTTGTTGCTGTGGAAACCGAATGCGATTTCTCGGTGCCATCTGGAAAAGATTGAGAGTGGGTGGTGCTGCCGGTTCTGCCTGATATGTGATGGGGCTCCATAACTACACGAAGCTGGGAGGGTGGATCTCGTCCACCGGCCTGATTATGAAACGGGACTCGCAGCGCGCCGGATTCAGGACGTATCTGGAACAATCACAGATTTACACGGCAAAGACTTTCCTCTTTCACAAGCCCTCCAGTTTCCAGATATTGAAAGCAGACCGAGGGCGTGTGTGAGTGTGTGTGTGTGTGTGTGTGTGTGTTTATGTATGGATAGATCCTCTTAACCAATAAGAGACAGAGTTGGAAAGATGGAGACATGTAAAGACACACACCCACACACAGATACACACACACACATACACACACACCCACACACACACCCACCCACACACACAGACACACACAGCCACACACCCACCGACACACAGACATACACACCCACCGACACATACACACACAGCCACACACACATACACACACAGCCACACACACATACACAAGCACTGTTGCAGTCTGTCTCTGTGAACACCCACCAGCATCCACCCACCCCTCCCTCTGGTCCTCACACTGGGGAAGAAACCCACTAAATACGGAGTGCTCTGTGTCAGCTCCGTGTCAAGCGTACATCTTGATTAAGTGGACGGGGAGGGGTTACCCCTGCAGGGAGCAGCTGCAGACCACAGTCTCAGGCGAACTTACGGACTGACGGAGTGTCACCCACCCTCCCCCCATTCTGGCACGCTGTCTGGTTTTTCCATTTGATTCTGCTCATAAGTGTCTGGTTTTCCCATTCGATTCTGCTCATAACTGCTCATAACTGTTCATAACTGTTCATTACTGCCCGTCCGTCACACTGCCTCTTCTTCCCTTTCTCTCTGTTTTTTCTCCACTGGTCGTTGGTTCTGAGAAGCTTCTTGTTGTTTTATTTTGTTGAGCAAATAGCTGCGTAATCAAATATTATCTGCATGTCATTAGGTGTGTGTGTGTGTGTGTGTGTGTGTGTGTCTGTGAGAGTGTGTTTGTATGTGTGTGTGTCTGTGTGTGTGGGTGTGTGTGTGTATGTGTGTGATAGGGTCTAGTGGGAGCCCAGAAGAATCTGCTTAGTTCGTGGTTCTGAACTGGGCGTCTGGTCTGGTCCTGGTGTCGTTGAATCAGACAGTGTTCAGACGTCTGAGCCTGAGGCTGCCGACGTGACCTCTGACCCCAGGGCTGTTCCAACACCTTTATTTGTCCCAGAAGCACTTTTGGACCAGAAGAGAATCTGTTCACTGTACAGCATCTCACCACACAAACCACGTCCCTGTGATGGTCTCAGCAGTGGCTCCTGTTCAGAGAGGCACAATTAATTAGAAACTCAAACTGTCATACTGACGCCATCAGGAACTAATACTAAACCCCATGAACTAATACTAAACCCCATGAACTAATACTAAACCCCTTGAACTAATACTAAACCCCATGAACTAATACTAAACATCATGAACTAATACTAAACCCCATGACGCACACATCTGCCCTTTCTTATTTTATTGATACAGGGGTCGTCACATAGTAAAAAAGACCTTCTGGATCAGACTCCATTCTTCTTGAGCACTGATCTAGGCACAGCACAGACAGAAAGCCTTTGAACCCTCCTCACACTACCCTGATCTATTTCCCAGCTGGGGGAGCACAGCTCTTTCTAGTGACCGTGCTGCTGTGGGTCTTTGGATCATTCTGAAGGTTCTGAAGGTGGGAGCTTTTAGCCACAGAAAGTCGGTGCTCCTGAAATGGCCTCATCTGTAACAGTCTATGTGCAGGCGTAGGCAATAAGGACCAGGTTAGTTGGGGGTGCTTGTGCGGGTGGAGGGGGCTGGGGCCCTGCAGACGTGCTGACATGTAGCTGAGATCGTCAGGAGGAGATAAGCCAGTGATTGATGGAGGCTTCAAGCACCTGCTACAGTTAAAGGTGTGATTCTTGCAGCCTGTTTGAGAGCTGCTTACACTCCCACAAACCTCAGTGCAGTTCCTCCGGCCAAACCAGTCCCACTGTCTACTTAGGATCAGAAAAGAAAAGTGTTTTTCTTCACAGCCCACTCACGGCCTTTCTGCTCTCTCTCTCTCTCTCTCTCTCTCTCTCTCTCTCTCTCTCTCTCTCTCACCATTCATCTGGTACTCATTTCTCTCTGTTCTCATCTCAGCCTCCTCACACTGGAGCCCCTCCAATACGTTAAGAGGACAAGAGCGAAGAAAAAAGAGGTGAAAGGATGGAGAGACAGAAAGAGCAGAAAGAGAACGGGAGACGCAAAGTGGAGGGGAGAAGCTCGTGCTAATTAGGCCTCCGCAGAGGCGGGAGGAAGTGAAGCTGCCAGACTGCCTTTCCCCTGCGATCCGTCACCGGGTCCAGGCCAAGCTGCCCGGGGCTGCCCCCCTCCCTGCCCCCCTCCCTGCCCCTCCCAGAGCGCCAGCTGCCACCTTCAATATCCCCAATTTCTCCTCTCTGCTTTTGGAGTCCTGTGTCCTGGGGGGTTGTGGAGAGGGTCTCACACTGACGCTCCTCTCCTCTCTGTGCAAATGAGCCCAGATTAGACTCAGAGCTTGAGTTACGTGCTGACCCAGATTAGACTCAGAGCTTCAGTTACGTGCTGACTTGTTAATTTGAGTTCCTTTCAAAGAAAAGGGGCTGGAGGGAACACTTGAACACTTCTTTATATTCTGAAGTGTGTAAGTACGTGGGTGTGTGAGATACCCACATCCACACAGCGCGAGTGTGTGAGATACACACATCCACACAGCGCGAGTGTGTGAGATACACACATCCACACAG
>JAOXYF010000024.1:1975529-2000354 GCA_028565775.1 Sternarchorhynchus goeldii
ATATCCTTTATAATTACTGTCAGACTGTATACAGCTCTTAATATTTACCCTATAGAAATATCCTTTATAATTACTGTTAGACTGTATACAGCTCTTAATATTTACCCTATAGAAATATCCTCTATAATTACTGTCAGACTGTATACAGCTCTTAATATTTACCCTATAGAAATATCCTCTATAATTACTCTATTATAAAGGATTATTAATGGAATTATGCTATATACCCTCTATAAGCACCCTTTATAAACACACTACTATATATACTACTATATTATATAAACATTTAAAATAAATACCTTAAACAAATAACCTTGCTGTAACTAATCACATGGTGCTAATGTACTGTATGGCTTTGGCATGATCTTCTCTTGTGTTTATTCTGAAACAAAAAAGGATTTACATCTTCGACCCTGGACTTGCCTGGACCCCCATTACTTTTTTGCTAGTTATATGAAACATTCCTCAAATGCAGTATACACCATTACAGACTATGAAAATAACATCTCTGCCAAACACATCTGCTGGAGACATACCGAACTATGAGCCAGAGAAAAGACGGAAACACGTGCACATGGGTGTTGTGCCAGAGAGTCACACAACGGAGACAAAACACGGCCCTCTGTTTCAGCCATGCACCGTGCTGACACTGGAGGTTAGCTGTGTGTGTGTGTATGTGTGTGTGTGTGTTGGAACCCTGTCAAAGAAAAACAGCCGATTCCAGTAGGTGGGGGTTGGGCGACAGGGGTAAACCCTACCTGCACACACGTGTCCCAGGATGAGGGATCAGCAGTCCAGAGGATCAGCAGCTTCAATGATACGGTAGGCCAGTCTCACTGCGAACAGTTCGCTCAGCACCACGACATGGTTCACTCCACACACATATACAGTGCACAACAAAATTTCAAACTTCTTAAATCTTAAACATATAGAGAAAAGATTCTGTGAAATTCTGCCTTTAAAAAACGACTGCAGCAGATAGATCGTTCCTCTGTGTACTATCCGTTCATACGCTGCTTTTTTCCCACATCGCTCTATGGCTTAAACACAGTGCGGCGTCTGTTCGGTAAATATTTTGAGTGTGGGGATGAGGGCCAAAACATTCTCCTTACTGGAACAGGGCCTCTACAAAGTGCATTTAAACGCAAGAGAAAGCGAAAGAATGGGAGTGAATGGGGAGCGCGTTCAGGGCCGGGTCGCCGTCGTTTTGCTTGCGCTGACAGCGCACAAAGCCGCGTTCACTGAGTGGCATCTACTGCAAACCCCCTTCAGCGGTAACACCTGCACACTCCGACTTTTTTTGTATTGTATTTTTTGTATAGATTTTGTTGTATTCATTTTTTTCAATTACATGTATACTTTAATACATTTAAGTGTCCTAGCGCAGTAATCCAGTAAGAACGAAAGAACGGCCTGTTGCAAGTGTCATGAAAGGAAAAAAGAACAAATAAATAAACTGGGTGTATTTCATATCTGACATATATGCTTGGTTTTCAGCTGAGGCCTGACAGTTCAGCCAGCGTTATAAACTCTGGAAACACCCACTTACCACAGCGTGCACGTGTCATTTCAGGACAGAGTTAAATCAAGCAACACCACTCAGAAAGAGGATGTTCAAAAACGTCGGGTGTCGTTTAATGTCAAGAACAAAACGCAGAGATGTGGGGCTCGAAAGTGTTCTCTGGGGTGTTTTATGTGCTTCGTGTGCTTAAAATACTTCGGGACCGTTTCTTAAACCTTACAGAGCATTCTGGGTAATACAGTATGAACACGGAGACACAGGCCAGGTCCTCCGCGCGTCCTTTGCTGACACCTAGTGTCGTGCCCAGGTGCTTCTACATGGTGGGGATTTCGTGCTCAAAGGACAGTGAATTTCAATAGTATAATATGCATTACAATGAACCTTCACATACTCTCCTACAACTCAGCGCATTACATCTCATGTTAAATCGTTCCACGAACTGTAGGAAGCAGGCGCTCGCTCGCACGGACGTCATTCAGAGGTATTGTTTTAAAGCTGTGACGTTCTGTTTGAAATGAATCACCTTTTGTTTGCGCAGGCACAATGAAACAATGTCTTAACGCCAAAGTAAAAAAGTAGCACAGCTAGAGACCGAAGCTGTGTCTGTACAAAGGAGTTGAGAACAAGGAAAAGAAGGTTAAAAAAAACAGTTTGGTTAACTGGCAGTGAAGTGCCGTTCACAGAGGCAGTCTGACGGAGTAGCGATGTACAGCGCACGAGCATGGCTGTGGGAGCAAATAAAAAAATATATATAAATAGTTTATTGTTTTTTGACTCATAATAGATATGTAGATGAAAAGAGTCAAAAGAACCGACTCATAATTGGAATAAATAATCCATCACAAAATCAAATGTAGAGCATCAAGAAAAAATCTA
This sequence comes from Sternarchorhynchus goeldii, assembly GCA_028565775.1. Classification (NCBI taxonomy): domain Eukaryota; kingdom Metazoa; phylum Chordata; class Actinopteri; order Gymnotiformes; family Apteronotidae; genus Sternarchorhynchus; species Sternarchorhynchus goeldii. Next base: position 1,977,928 of record JAOXYF010000024.1, read on the forward strand.
TATATAGTGTAATATATATATATATATTATATGTATATGTATATATACATATATATGTACAGTACTGTCCAATTTATTTATTATATAAATTATTTCTCTCTTTATTAAAAAAGAAAAAACAGACACACGTACACACAATAACTACTTGCCACTGTAGCCAAAAAAAGTTTTTTTCTGATTTCTGAATTATTGCAAATTGTAAAGGCTCTATCACATTAAAACCATGTCTTAAAATGTAAGAAGATATGTGAATTCAGCGCAGTAGGTTAGGGTTCAGCGTTAGTGTTAGGGTTAGGTTAGCGTTAGTGTTAGGGTTAGGTTAGCATTAGTGTTAGGGTTAGGTTAGCGTTAGTGTTAGGGTTAGGTTAGCGTTAGTGTTAGGGTTAGGTTAGCGTTAGTGTTTGGGTTAGGTTAGTGTTAGCGTTAGGGTCAGGGTAGTGTTAGTGTTAGTGTTAGGTTAATGTTAGAGTAGTGTTAGTGTTAGGGTTAGGTTAGTGTTAGTGTTAGAGTAGTGTTAGTGTTAGGGTTAGGTTAGCGTTAGCGTTTGGGTTAGGTTAGTGTTAGCGTTAGGGTCAGGGTAGCGTTAGTGTTAGTGTTAGGTTAGTGTTAGTGTTAGGTTAGTGTTAGTGTTAGAGTAGTGTTAGTGTTAGGTTAGTGTTAGTGTTAGAGTAATGTTAGTGTTAGGGTTAGGTTAGCGTTAGGGTTAGGTTAGTGTTAGTGTTATGTTAGTGTTAGGTTAGTGTTAGTGTTAGGTTAGTGTCAGAGTAGTGTTAGGGTTAGGGTTAGGTTAGCATTAGTGTTAGTGTTAGGTTAGTGTTAGTGTTAGAGTAGTGTTAGGGTTACTGTTAGTGTTAGGGTAATGTTAGTGTTAGGGTACCTCTTTTAGTTTGTTTCACGAACATTTTTGTTCTTGCTGCTCAGTGTTATAGAAAGAAGCAAAAAGACGTGTTTAAAGATGAGTGTGTCACCACGTTTGGTTCAACCAAATGTGCAGCCAGGAGGTTACGGTTATCCGATTATTCACACGGCTGGCGCGCCTGGCTTCACTGCTCCGACTGAGAGGTTACGGTTATCCGATTATAACTTCTCGGCTCCGACTGAGAGGTTACGGTTATCCGATTATAACTTAAAAGCTCCAACTGGGGAGGCAATGTAATGGAAACGTTTGACATAATACGCACAAATATTTATCAATTATCAAAATTATCGAAATATCTATTTTACCCAGTCATAGGACATATGCTTTACATGTGAGGTGCATTATTTCTGGTTGAAAGGCTATTTTCAGTTAAATGTAAGCATCTCTCAATTTCCAGCTGTTCTGGGAAAGGAGGCTGCAAACTCGCTTTGAATGACGACGGTATTCCCAGCGACAGCAAACTAGAAGCGAGGAGTTACTGAACTAGGAACAGAATATAATCATAAAAATAATTATTGCAACATGTAAACATATGTCATTATTATTATTATTATTATTATTATTATTATTATTATTATTATTATTATTATTATTATTATCATTATTATATTATTATTAATATAATAATAATAATAATAATGTGTAAACGGTTGAAAATAAGGTTAAAATGATTAAATAGTGACAGTACCACCAGTTACTCGAAAAAATGCGGGAAAGAAGTACAGCTTAGTAAGGACATTGGATTCATTAGCTACTATTGTATTACTAAGAACTTGCTTTTAATAAAGTTATTTTAAAATATGCTGTTTAATCAGTGAACAGTAAATTTAAGGTCTGCTTAATGAGTGAACAGTAGACTTAAAGTCTGTTTAATCATTAACAGTAAATTTAAGGTCTGTTTAATCAGTGAACAGTAGACTTAAGGTATTGCGCGTTTAAGGTTCTGGGAAATCTAACGTGCAAAATGCAGTAAAACAGTGCCGATGAGGATGAACTACTAGAACACAACAAAACAATAATAACAATAACAATAAACATCCCAACAAAACAATAATAACAATAACAATAAAACATCCCAACTCGATCGAACAATAAAATGTCACCTCACAGTACTTTAAAACCGTCTGGGTTTCCCATTCCCACTTCCGTTTAGGGTTCGGTAAACGATTATAACAGGGGGCTGATAGTCCTGCCTAAAGGAGAACGTGGGTCACTACAGTCTGTTGTCGTCTGTATATGTTCAGATGCTCAAAAATATTTTGCTTCTGGATGTTTCATTCTTGTACCACGCCAAATGTCAGCACATTTCTAAGACCCAGGGATCACGTCCACTGAGAGGTTCACCTGTGATCAGGGTTCATCTCGCTCTAAAAGTTTATCACACAGAGGCAACTGAGAGCGAGCGGCTGCGTGCGCGACAGCTGTGAACGCGCATTACATTAAAACATTCACGCGATTCCAGGTGTCTGAATGAGTAAATGTTAATGCACGCAGGAAACCGGCGCTTATTTTGTTAATGAGTGAACATAAGAAGGACAACCGTTTTTACGGTCGGAGCTTTGCACGAGCTCAGTGTTCATGTTGTGTTATTTTCCCCGTTAAATCCCACGGCAATTTATTTAACTTAAAATCGTAAATTCAATTACAATTTTGTCTTCAAATACAGGAAATAAAGAGTTGTTAGGTTCGTGTTTTAATTCGTTCAAGAGGATGCGATAACACCGTTAACAACTCCAAACATTAGGAGACATCAGTATCGTCAAAATCCTATGAAAACAAATGAACCTTTTAATGATCAACCTGCATTTCGCAATTCCATATATAGCCCGAAACCCGAGGGAGTGTTTAAACGTAAAACTACGCCGTATTTTGTCGTAATTTGTTGCTCTTTTCACTGACGTGACGTCACAGAGCTCCAGAACATCTCCGCCTGTCGGGAGCAGGAGGCGCGAGCCGCCTGTCGGTATAAACCTTGGGAGTAGGAAACGTCCTATTTCCTTAGTCATTAATGCAGCGATAAATCGCAGTCTGTCAAAATCCTGTTTAAAAGCAAAGCTGTTGAGTTCTCTGGTGAGTAATTTACTCATTAAATGCCGTAAGGATTTTTTGTAAATTATTGGCTAAACAGCTGCACGTAGAACTGCTTGCGAAAGTTAATATTTCAGAGGTCGTAGGTTCATAGTTTATAGTTCTGCCAAATGGTCTTTCGCACATGTAGTTGCTTTAACTTGTTTTATTCAGTTTGATTTGAAACGAGCTTTCTTGATAAATTATTATTACGGGATTGTGCATCCACTACTAAAGTAAGTGCCTGTACGTTGCTTAGTTCTAACATTGTAAAATGTGTATACGGTTACGGCAAAAGAAAGTATTGTGTACCTCCCGTCTGTTGAAGTGCACACAGAAAATAGAAAATTTAAACCCGTGGTTTGTTTCTTTCAGAGAGAGAGAGAGAGAGAGAGAGAGAGAGAGAGAGAGAGAGAGAGAGATTGCTGTATGTTAACGAAGCTAGTGATTATTTGTCTGTCCTTGTTTTGCTGAAAATAACTGCCTTGAAAGTCCCTTCTGATTGTGCCTTTTTGTGTAAAATAACAGAATGACATAATTGCAAAGTATCATCTCTGACGTCCTTGCATGAATTAGAAATTTCTCCTGTTTCTAAAGCTTTTTGCCATAGGTTTCATAACTCTGCATTAATTTAAAAAAAAAATGCCTGCATTCATACAGATTATAAAATGTTACTGGTGCTAAAATGAACTTTGACAATAATTTACTGACACCTGTTGAAGAAAGATCTTGTGAACCTTTGACCAGTAAAATGAGAAATTTTCATGAAGGAAAAAAGAAATGGACTTTCTGAAGCACTGAACGCAAGTGGTGTAATCAGCCTGTTTGGAGGCCAGGGGCGTGATCGGGGGCGTGGCCTGACTCGCGGTGTGCTTCCACAGAGAGGAGGCCGTGCCCACGGAGATGGCGATGGTGTGTCTGAACGACTTTGAGGAGTACGCGAAGCAGCACCTGTCCAAGGCCGTGTGGGACTACTACGCTGCGGGGGCTGACGAGTGCTGCACAAGAGACGACAACCTGCAGGCCTACAAGAGGTGCGGCGCCCCTAACCCTAACTCTAACCCCTAACCCTAACCCCTAACCCTAACCCTAACCTGCTCGCTGCCACAGAAACTCCCTCTTCATCTCCTCCTCCAGGATCCGTCTGAAGCCGCGGATCTTGCGCGATGTGTCCATGAGCGACACGCGGAGCAGCGTGTTAGGAAGCGAGATCAGCTTCCCAGTGGGCATAGCGCCCACGGCTTTCCACTGCCTGGCCTGGCACGAGGGGGAGCTGGCCACCGCCAGGGGTGAGTGTGAGGAGTTGGGTGAGTGTGAGGAGTCGGGGTGAGTGTTAGGAGTCAGAGTGAATGTGAGGAGTCGGGGTGAGTGTGAGGAGTCAGAGTGAATGTGAGGAGTCGGGGTGAGTGTGAGGAGTCAGAGTGAATGTGAGGAGTTGGGGTGAGTGTTAGGAGTCTGGGTGAGTGTGAGGAGTTGGGGTGAGTGTTAGGAGTCAGAGTGAACGAGAGGAGGCGGGGTGAGTGTTAGGAGTCGGGGTGAGTGGACATTGCACATGCTTATTGGCACATTTTCGTATTCTGTGTAATACACATGTAATGTGCTGGACAGCCTGATAGTGGTTGTTTTTGTATGGTTTTCTCCTGTTATGTAAGAGCAATGCTGAGTTTCTTCACTAGGTGGCAATGTAGCGATATTTTCTAAAAAGTTCAACTTGTGCATTATTTTTGTTTTCTCCCTCTCCCTCTCTGCCTCTAGCTACAGAGTCATTGAACACCTGTTACATCACCAGCACCTACTCCACCTGCAGCGTGGAGGAGATCTGTGCAGCTGCACCCAATGGGTTACGCTGGTTCCAGCTCTATGTGTACCGTGAGCGCAGCATCTCTGAGCAGCTGGTGCGCAGGGTGGAGGCCCTGGACTACAAGGCCCTGGTGCTCACCGTAGATGTGCCGTACACTGGAAAACGCCGCGATGACATCCGTAACCAATTTAAGCTCCCCCCGCACCTGAAGGTCAAGAACTTTGAGGGCATCTTTCAGGTCATTGTTTATAAAATCCCTCCTTAAGAGCCAGAGTAGTTTGAAAATTCTTCAAATATCTCTCAGACACAACCATGACCATTGTATTTTCCTGTGTGTGTGTGTGTGTGTGTGTGTGTGTGTTCTCCTGCAGGACACTACCGGTCCTGATGAGTACGGAGTTCCTGCCAACACACTCGATCCATCCCTCAGCTGGAAGGACGTGTACTGGCTGCGGTCCATCACTCGCCTGCCCCTCATAATCAAAGGCATCCTGACCAAAGAGGACGCTGAGCTGGCTGTGGAGCACGGCGTCCAGGGAATCATAGTGTCCAATCACGGGGGCCGGCAGCTGGACGGGGGGCCGGCCACGGTGAGAGGCGGAGTTTTTTCTTTAGTTTTGTTTTTTACACAGTCAGAATCTATAGGCTGTACTTCACCTTGCAAGACAGACGGTGGTGCTATCGGACTGCTTATGACTGTCCATTCCTCCCTCCCTCCCCTCACCTTTGTCCCTTCCTTCTGCGCACAGATAGACTGTCTGTCTGAGATAGTGGATGCGGTGCGAGGCCGTGTGGAGGTGTACATGGATGGTGGCGTTCGCACAGGCAGTGATGTACTTAAGGCCTTGGCTCTGGGGGCCAAGTGTGTTTTCATTGGGCGCCCGGCAGTCTGGGGCCTTGCTTACAAGGTAACGCAGGAGGAATGCCAGTATAATGGAGGCGGAGCTTACGGTCATGTAGCTTTTTTCTCTCAGCCAACTGGCTGCTGCTGACGCTCGTTTCCATCTTGGCCAGGGGGAGCAGGGAGTGAGGAACGTCCTGCAGATCCTGAGTGAGGAGCTCCGTTTATCCATGGCTTTGTCAGGTACGTGGACACACACCACACACCTGGCGTTTCTGCCGTGAGGCAGCACCGTCCAATCTTGTCCTCACCAGTGATCTGTCATCTCTCATCCTATCAGGGTGCAGAAACGTCTCTGAGATTAACAGGAACCTCGTTCAGTTCTCTAAGCTGTGAGAGCACCAGCGATCACATCCACCTCGCCAAGAACTTTCCATCACACAAAAACGTCCCTGCGAGACGCCACTCCGCACTTATCATGCAATCACACACAAATCCCAATGAATCAGTGCAGTTAAATGAGGGACTGAACTGTTCTATATTTCATTCTCTGTATTTTTCTCACAAATGGATTATGGGTATGAAATAATATCACTAAATATGAATTCCAAAATATTTTGATTCCTCATTATTTTAGATGAAGAGGAAGTTCATTTTAGATCATGGTATTTACTGCTAAGCACATTAGCAGTAAAAGCCTTTCCTACTTCCCTCTGTGGAAGACGGAGTTATGGATCTGTGTGTGAAATGAGCTTCAGCTCAGCAGGCAGAGACCAGACTGGCTGTCTACCTGGAGAGCAGTGGACCATGCAACTGAGTACCTGACGTTGTTTATATTTTTAGCAGTTTAATCTCCAGCTGTGCAGTGTGTCAGAACTAGAAGGAGAGGTGTGGATGGAGGGAGAGAAGGATCTTTATTAAGGATGATAAACTACTGCTACGTGAGAGACCAGTACTCAGCTGTAATTCCTGAAGTAAAATGTAAAATATTTCAGCAAAATAAACTTAATTGTACAGAAGCTTCCTGTCAATCATTTAATAACATTTCTAGGCCGCACATGTTTGTGCAAAGTATATTTGTGTTAAGGACACAGTTCATGCTGTAAACACAGTACCTTACTACACTAAACACAGTACCTTACTACACTAAACACACAGTACTTTACTACACTAAACACACAGTACCTTACTACACTAAACACACAGTACTTTACTACACTAAACACAGTACCTTACTACACTAAACACACAGTACTTAACTACACTAAACACACAGTACCTTACTACACTAAACACACAGTACCTTACTACACTAAACACACAGTACCTTACTAAACTAAACACACAGTACCTTACTACACTAAACACAGTACCTTACTACACTAAACACACAGTACCTTACTAAACTAAACACACAGTACTTTACTACACTAAACACACAGTACCTTACTACACTAAACACACAGTACCTTACTACACTAAACACATAAGCTCAGTGTTGTGTGTCTGACTTCTTATTAGAACCAAGTTCATGCTACAATTATAAATAACCCTGTTTTCTACTCGACGGCTCTTCTGTCTGCTCTGTCTGCTCTGTCTCCTGTGGTGCTGCTACCTGCTCTCAGCCTTTAGTGTGTCACTGTACGCAGTTAAAAGTAACTCCAGCAAGTAAAAACCAAAAGAAAAGATCAGAAAGTAGGGAAACACCACTATAAGATTAGAGACAGATGAACTAGAAGGAGAGAATGTTCACACCCACACACACGCACAGACACACACACACAGACGAGGGTTACACTTATAACCTTCCTCCACACACACAATAACACACACGCACAGACACACACACACAGACGAGGGGTTACACTTACAACCTTCCTCTTTCGTCTCTGTTTATGGTTTTTACCACTTAACATGTGAACATCTAGAGCAGCGTTGACAGAACCGACATTCTTCATCAGGAAGTTTCTGTTAATAAGAGAAAGGCAATATTTTGTCTTCCTAACACATTTGTGAGACTGTGTGTGTGTGAGTGTGTGTGTGTGAGAGAGAGAGAGAGAGAGAGAGAGAGAGACAAAAACGCAGTCAACAAGAATGAGAAGTGACACAGGAAGTCAAGAGGCTTCTGGTAAACAGCTTGTACACCTCCATTAAACAGCTCGTATATGTCTTCCGTTTAAAGTGGTGGTAGCATGATGCTCTGTACTGTCATGACAGGAAACCATCGAACCTGCACAGAGACACAGCTGTGTTGGGTAAGCACCGAAGGAAACCCTTGCATGTACATGTAATGTTTTAACATATGAATGTATGTACGTTTAATGTTTTAACATATGAAATGCATAAAGAACTTGCTATGGAGCCCATTTCTGACATCTAACAAAGGAGCACAAGTGTAGTTTGTGCCTCACAGGAGTAGAGATATAGTCCAGCTAGGGTTAGCTGACTGCAGATGAAGCCTGTTAAACGATTCATTTTAGAAATGTGAAGTACTTCATATGTATCTAGGGAGGATCTGCTCGTCAGTTCTTTGGAGGTAATAATGCACGTTCATTACGAACGCTGTGGTTCTGAAGTTCTGCACACAGCAGACACATCTCTGCGTCTGTCTCTTCTGTATTTAGCTGAGAAATGCCTGTATGCTCTGTATACACAGGTCATGCAGAACTTACGCTGGTTCCCGTAGCTAGGGTTAGTGTTGGGGTTAGTGTTGGGGTTAGTGTTGAATGGGGTGTGTACGCTTCCATGCTAATCTGATTCATTTCGTTTTTGTTTAAGACACATTAAAAGTGTTTTCAGTGTGATGCCAATCAAATCGCTGTTGGGACAACAGTATTAAACCCGTCCAGAGTGTATTGGGGACAGCTTGAGCTCACAGCTGATCAGACACCACCAACATGGGGTAAGCTTTGTCTCACTTCTGCTTATGGTACGGAACATGATTAAAGGACTGATATAACTTCACACACTGCTGTGGAAGTGCAGCTTTAACCCTAACCTTCGACTGAAACAAACTGCTGCTACCCTGAATTATGGAAAAATTAAGGTTTACAAATTGTGAGGATTAGTTGGTGTATTTGATGATGCTTCCTGCACGAGAATCTCCACAGGTCTCAGACTCACAGGTCTCAGACTCACAGGTCTCAGACTCACTCAGACTCACTGATGCTCACTGTAAATTCACATTGGCGTTTAGCTCTGGTGACTGGGATGTGCACTGGAGATGCTCAGTAGAGTGGCTGGGGTTTGGGTTTGGGTTGATCCTAGTTTTTGGGGAAGGGTTCCTCTTATGCTAACGTGAGACTGGAAGGGTTCCTCTTATGCTAACGTGAGACTGGAAATGTTCCTCTTATGCTAATGTGAGACTGGAAGGGATCCTCTTATGCTAACGTGAGACTGGAAGGGATCCTCTTATGCTAACGTGAGACTGGAAGGGTTCCTCTTATGCTAACGTGAGACTGGAACGGCTCCTCTAATGCTAACGTGAGACTGGAAGGGTTCCTCTTATGCTAACGTGAGACTGGAAGGGTTCCTCTTATGCTAACGTGAGACTGGAAGGGTTCCTCTAATGCTAACGTGAGACTGGAAGGGTTCCTCTTATGCTAACGTGAGACTGGAAGGCTTCCTCTAATGCTAACGTGAGACTGGAAGGCTTCCTCTAATGCTAACGTGAGACTGGAAGGCTTCCTCTTATGCTAACGTGAGACTGGAAGGCTTCCTCTAATGCTAACGTGAGACTGGAAGGGTTCCTCTAATGCTAACGTGAGACTGGAAGGCTTCCTCTTATGCTAACGTGAGACTGGCCTGGATGCTGTTTGATATATAAAATGCTGCTATACTTTTGCTGGGCTACACCTGACCATTGTGCCAGGATTACGTTCTTTTAAGGTTCTTTTCTATTTGTGTTTGTAATCACAAAGCTCATCTTATCTTTTACTGTAGATGAAACCCTGTTCCCATTTAATGTTGATAACCATCTCCAGGGTTCTTCCTCTGAGGGGCAATGAAAGCACAGTTTTCCACAGAGTTCGTTACCGCGGGATACTACTTTTATTTTTATGACAATTATTACATTTAAAACTTATTTACACTTTTATTTAATTCTTCTTGTTTTGTTTTCATTAGTTTCACGTGTTTCCATAAAGATTAGTTTTATAGAAAAGATTTTTAAAGATTACAGACTATATAAAATAATACTAATATAACGTGTCACAAACCCTAAACAGAATATATTTAAGTATATTTTTTCAGTATCTTTTTATTCTTTTTCCGACGCAATGACTATAAGCACTAAAGTTTTGATTGGATTTATGAAAAATGCACTAATGTTTCAGACATGTTGTGGACAATGACACGGCGTGTAGCTGTATAAGGGTGCTGTGTATGTGGGCCCTGGATCGTGGAGCCCCACTGGGAGAAAAGGGAAACCAAAAGAGGGACCCCATGTGCTTCCCGCTGGTCTCCTTCGTTTCAGGAACAGTGGTGAGGAAGGTAAACTGCACCGCAGACTCTCACGTATAGGGAGCAGAGGGCAGAGGGACCCGCCAAGACCTCCTCCGCAAGCGGACAAGCCGCCCGCGTCTGCCCCACCGCCGCCAACGTTACCACGGCAACCTGAGCCCGGCCCCAGAGCCCCGGCGGCTGCCTGCAGACCGACGGCTGCCTGCAGACCGGCGGAACCTGCGCCCAAGCCCCACCCACCATCTCCCAAACCCAACATCCCTCCCAAGCCTCAGCTGGAGGTGTTCAGCAGCTCCGAGCACGGAGGGGTCATTCTCCAGGTAAGAACACAACCGTCGACGGTGAAGGCTTCTGAGGACAGAGCGCTGCACACTGAACACGGGACTGTCCGCTCTTTCTCAGGGTTTGGATCGTTTTCGGGTTGATAAGACCTTGTGTGACGTCACCCTGGTGCCTGGCGACAGTAGTGAACACTTCCACGTTCACAGGGTGATTATGGCTTCAGCCAGCGACTACTTCAAGGCTATGTTCACAGGTGAACTTTTAACACATGGTTCACGCTGATCGAGCGAACATCAGCCTGCTTGCTGACTGCTGGTGTGTTCGCTCTCGGCAGGGGGGATGAAGGAGCAGGAGCTGCAGGAAATCAAACTCCATGGTGTGAGTTGCGCCGGCCTGAAGAACATCATCGAGTTCATCTACACATCCCGCGTCAGTCTGAGCCTGGCCAACCTGCAGGACACGCTGGAGGCAGCCAGCTTCCTGCAGGTCATTCCTGTGCTCAGCTTCTGTAACCAGCTCCTGAGCAGCGAGGTAATCGAACTCAAACCAGACAAAGATCTGGGTACACCTGACCGTGGGTACACCTGGGTACACCTGACCGTGGGTACACCTGGGTACACCTGGGTTCACCTGGGTACACCTGACCATGTTCTTCTTACTCTTAAAGGCATTATAATTAAATGGTTTAGGTTTTGTTTCTGATTAATATAAATAGTGAACATTCATAGCCAGTATATGAAATTATTTCCAGAACAAACAAAAAAATAAGTAAATAATTAATCACAATTTATTTGAAACACCACCTTAGAATGAGTTTGAACTCTAGTCACATCATTTTATTGTTTTAAAATCTCTGCTTTTCTAAAATGCAGCAAGCAGCACAAATACCCACTGAGTAGGTTTGTGTGGTACTGCACATGTGCATTAAATGATTCATTTTGTGTATATTTGTATTTATTTCATTTTGCTCTAATGTCTTTTCCCTGTGGCAGGTGACTGTAGAAAACTGTGTGGAAGTCGAGCGCATCGCTAGTGACCTGCTACTCGAGGACGTTCAGGCCCACGTGTACAACTTCGTGTGCCAGAACTTCTCCTCCCTGATCCAGAGCGGCCGTTTCCTAGAGCTGTCGGAGGCCAGCATGACAGCGGCTCTGGCCAGCGATTCTCTGAAGGGCATCTCCGAGATGGAACTGTACCGAGCAGCACGGGCGTGGTTGGCGCACCGAGCAGCTGAGCGGCGGAGTGCCGTCTACACACTGATGCGCCACATCCGCTTCCCCCTAATGAGCCCGGCAGAGCTCCTGCAGATCTCTCAGGAGGACCAGGAGGGCGGGGCCGGCGGCGGCGAGGGGGGCGGGGCTGCGTTCATGCGCTCGGACACGGCCTGCGTCAACCTGCTGCTGGAGGCCAGTAACTACCAGATGCTGCCGTTCCTCCAGCCGGCGCTACAGACGGAGCGAACGCGCATCCGCTCAGACTCCACGCACCTGCTGGCCCTGGGCGGCGTCATGAGACAGCAGCTGGTGGTAAGCCGGGAACTCCGGCTCTACGACGAGGAGGGCGGGGGCACGTGGAGGGCACTGCAGCCCATGGAGGTGCCGCGCTACCAGCACGGCGTTGCCCTGCTCGGGGGTTTCCTCTACATCGTGGGCGGCCAGAGCACGTACGACACCAAAGGCAAGACGGCGGTGGACAGCGCCTACCGCTACGACCCGCGCTTCGACCGCTGGCTCCAGGTGGCCTCCCTCAACGAGAAGAGGACCTTCTTCCATCTGAGCGCCCTGCAGGGGAAGCTCTACGCCGTGGGCGGCCGCAATGCTACAGGAGAGATCGGTAAAGTCGCACAGGTTCCTAGACATCTTTGGCCTCTGAGAACCCAGAGGCAGTATTTTGTTTCTCAGAATGGTGATGTGGACAATGAAATATCCATGTCATAATGTAACAGTGATCAGTTACTCATTGACCAGGTTGACTGGACTGATGTACTGTAATAGGGATATGAAGATTCTAATCCTGTGGTCTTGCCTGCAGACACAGTGGAGTGTTATGACCTCAGTAAGAATGAGTGGACCTTCGTTTCCTCCATGAGCGAGCCTCACTACGGCCATGCAGGCACTGTGTATGGAGGTCTCATGTATGTCTCAGGTAAGATCTCATGTATATCTCAGGTAATTCTCTGTCTTTTTACAAGACTAATATAGTACAATATACTAGACTAATATACATTATCGTCTGGATGGAAGCCAATAGCCTTCTAACCCAGGGAGAAGATTGTGGTTACTAATCAAAGGCACCAGTTCTTGGTTCACAGCGTTTAATCTTCAGTGAAGATGACACCATTTTAATCAACCACTAGCAATTCTTAAAAAGTGAAACCATGTTTTGAGTCATGCTGTGAGCCAGAAACCCCACCTAGACCTAGCGCACCTAGATCTAGCGCATCTTAAGCAGGACATCAGAATGCATCATTTCTAGCCAGGGTTAGCGTGTTAGGGTTACCCTAACCCTAACTCTAACCCTAACCCTAATCTGAGACTGTTTGAGCAGGTGAGCAAAGATACTGGGCCTAAAAACAGTGAAGTGACAACAGCTTCAAACAAAAATGTCCCACTGTTAATTTCTGTCTGGTATGATGGTTTTTAGTCAGCTGTAACGTGTCCTATTTCTCGTTATGGCCAGTATGAAACCCTAGTGGGTGGGGCCTGTGTGTTTGGTACGTGGGTCTTCTCACCACTTCCTTCCTGCCTGCATGCTCTGACAGCTAATGCTGTTTTCTCACACCAGGTTAAGATAAACATGTAAACCTTCTGCCACCTGTAGATGATGTGAAGGCAGAGCTCTGGTACTCTTATCTGGAAATGAAAACATGATAGAACAGTCCAAATGTACTAAAGGTCACGCAAGTCAGTGAAAAAGAGAAGTAAACAGGTCACAGAGACGTGAGGCAGTAACAGGTTTGTGTTTTTTGCTGCCAGCGCTCATGTAGCCACGCAGGTGTCCTGCTGCATCTTTTTAGAAATGCCACGTCTGCAGTGCGACTGTCGCCGTTGGCTCTGTAGGTAAAAACACTCAAAGTTTCCTTTTCCTCTACCAGGCGGGATAACGCGGGATGCTTTCCAGAAGGAGCTGTCCTGTTATGACCCGACGCAGGACGCCTGGAGCCGGCGCGCGGACATGACGGAGCTGCGTGGGCTGCACTGCATGTGCACGGTGGACGAGCGCCTCTATGTCATGGGCGGGAACCACTTCCGCGGGACCAACGACTACGACGACGTGCTCAGCTGCGAGTTCTACAGCCCCTCCACGGACCAGTGGACCGTGGTGGCCCCCATGCCCCGGGGGCAGAGCGACGTGGGCGTGGCAGTGTACAAGGGGCGGGTCTACGTGGTGGGCGGATACTCGTGGAACAGCCGGTGCATGGTGGACGTGGTGCAGAGCTACGACCCAGAGAAGGACGAGTGGGAGAGAGTGTTCAACGTCCTGGAGCCTCTGGGCGGCATTCGCGCCTGCACCATGACCGTCCACCGTCCCGAAGGCTCGGTGATGGAGATACAGGACTGTCCCCTCCCAACTGCTAAGAGCTGAGGGCCCCTGAGAGTGGATGAGGCCTCCCTGTGTTACAGAGAGCAGCATCGCTCGTGCCAACAGGAAGGCTGGAACCAAACGGCTCTGCCTTTATGACTGATGGGGACACAGATTAACTGCTCTCCATACAGCTTGTGAACCTTGGTTCACTCTGAATGTATGTGCTTGTCTATTTGTTTGATGTTGTATGTAGTTTTCATTAAGGATATAATATGAACAAACAATGTTAATCAACAACATGGGAAACTGTGTACTCTCTCTTTTTACCTTTTTGTTTTTGTTAACGTTTCTATGTATTTCATTAATAAACGTTATTTGGTTTTGATATTCATTATACAAACTAATTGTATAATTTACATATTTTTTGCCATTGAAAGTGCAGCTGGAATAAACAGCTCAGAAACTTCTCAGAAACTGGAAGAAAACATTTGCCATTGGAGTGTTCAATTTTAAACACACATATGAATTCCAGAACAACGCGTCAGCCACACTAGAACAACAACTCAAATACTAATACAATGTGTTCTCGACAATTCAAATACTAATAATACTGCGTTCTCGACAACTCAAATACTAGTATAATATACTATGTTCTCGACACGATGAAGGCCGTCATGTAAAACGATGTTTGTTTAGAGAGCGAGAGAGCGATCTGCAGTTCTAACCTTGACATTTTTCTCCTCAGACTGTTCTTCTCAGCTCATTTTCGTTCCCGACGCGGTATTCACGTTGTCCTTGACAGCCAGGATAAAAGCATTCCGTGTGGCTGCACTGGCACGGGCTGTTTCTGGAGTAGCGCGCGTGAACCCGTCGCTATGTCGCTCGCTGGGGATGTGTGCGTGGTAACGGGCGCGTGCGGCTTCCTCGGCGCGAGGCTGGTCAGGATGCTGCTCGAGGAAGAGGAGCTTTCAGAGATCCGCCTGCTGGACAGAAACATCCGACCTGAGCTCATACAGAGTCTGGAAGGTAACGACGAAGCCAATTAAACCGTTTACCTTCCCCTACCCCCACACGACTATTATGCAAGCGCAAACTACCGATATAAAGTGTATACTTGCTAACTTTAAACTTGCTAACTTTAAACCCGCAATAGTCAACATACCTAAATGCTTAAGAGAATGAACGAAAACACGGAGAAGAGTAACACACGTCTTACAGACCACCATTTGGTAGAGCTTAAATCTTTTTACGCGACTTCGAGCAGACATCGTCGAACAGACACGGTAAAAACACAGGCGGGTGAAATACATAAAATGAGTGTTTAATCAGTATAAACTTAATATATTCAGGTGTATATCTGTGGCTGTTAAAGTTTGCCAGTGGAAAAAACACTCCACAACGTATTTAAAATACCCCAGATTTCCCCCACGAGATCGACCAGGCGTTCAAATGTATATTATTGTGCTCCGGGAAAATACGCGCATGGTTGTGTTGAGAGAATCTGTATATTTACATATGAACGTCCCTGACACGTTACGGGTCTTAGCGCATGTTTAAGGTTGTGGTTGTGGTTATCAGCTTCCCTGGGTGAGACTGAGCTGAGCGTCTTTGAGGGAGACGTCAGAGATGGCGAGCTGCTGAAGAGAGCTTGTGCTGGAGCGTCCGTCATCTTTCACACTGCTTCTCTCATTGACGTTACCGGAGCTGTCGACCCTAGCGAGCTGTATGGAGTAAACGTTAAAGGTGAGTGAAGATGTCCTCAGCTTTGAAAGGCTAACGTTTTGTAATTTGTTTCTTTTGTAATTTGTTAATGGCGTTTATCTGACATTAACTGTTGAATTCAGAGTTTGGTTATTGAATAAGGTGTTAAACGGAAACACGAGCACCAAAACTCGACGTCAAGGCAAACCGAGTGATGACAAAACGAATGAATAATTTTTCACCCTCGTTTTGCAACAGGTACCCAGTTGCTCCTGGAGGCCTGTATCCAGGAGAGTGTGTCTTCCTTCATATACACCAGCAGCATCGAGGTGGCTGGTCCTAATTCTCTTGGTGACCCCATTGTCGGCGGTAACGAGGACACCCCATATGTGTGCTGTTTGAAATTCCCCTACAGCCAAAGCAAGAAGGAAGCGGAAGAGCTGTGTCTCCGAGCTCACGGGGAGGAGCTTCGGAGCGGCGTTCGGCTGGCAGCCTGCGTCCTGAGGCCGATGTACATCTACGGAGAGGGCTGCCGCTTTACGCTGGGCCACATGAGGGACGGTATGAGGAACGGCGACGTGTTGCTGCGGATGTCACGCCGCGAGGCTAAAGTGAATCCTGTTTACGTGGGGAACGTCGCGTTCGCACATCTCCAGGCTGCCCGTGCGCTGAAGGAGCCACGGAGGAGAGCCGCGGTCGGTGGAAACGTTTACTACGTTTCGGACGACACGCCCCCCGTCAGCTACTCCGACTTCAACTACGCCGTCCTGTCTCCCCTGGGCTTCGGGATACAGGACAGGTCCATCTTACCTTTTCCTGTTCTCTACCTCATTTCCTTCCTCATGGAGCTGTTCCAAGCAGTGCTCCGGCCCTTTTTGCAGTTTACCCCACCTCTGAATAGGCAGCTTCTGGTTATGCTGAACACACCCTTCAGTTTCTCTTATCAAAAGGCGCACAGAGATCTGGGCTACACCCCTCGCTACGACTGGGCAGAGGCACGCCGAAGAACCACCGAGTGGCTGTCGTCAGTCCTGACCAGAGAGAGAGAACGAGTCCGTGTGAAGTAAAAGCGCCTACTAATATAGAAGAACCACAAAATCTGGTTCCACATCTGCTAAGATCATACTCATACTCAACCATTATCATACTCAACCATTAGGTTGCAGATGGTGCTTTATATAGACCTTTATATTTCTACCACAAAAACAGTTCATGGCTTCTTTTTTGAATAATAATATTTTAATGATTATCACTAAACTAATTATCACTGATTCTTTAATGATCGACTCTTTAATGTGATTCTTTAATGACTGATTCTAACTCAACAAGATGTAATCAATAAAAAGACTGAAAATTGTGAGTGTTTTGTCAATGTTCAGATTTCATTATATCAACAAGATCTGTACTATAAACCGATGAAAACTTTCTAAACTTTCAGTGCTTATGTAGAGAGCGACTTGTAGAAACATCAGCTTTAACTCAGAAGCCATTAAACACAAGCTTGATGCAGTTTGTTTTACATCACCCTGCTGTGTTGGGAGGGGCGGGGCAAGCCCTGCTGAAGGCCAGGATCCACCCCGGCGAGGTCCTGCATTGCCAGTCTCGGTTGGAACACCAGCTGTGATTAACTGCAGGTTATTAAAACACAGCATTGGGTGAAAAGGGGAAACAAAAGAACAGACCCATAATCCCATGCGCCAGCATTGTTCCACTGCCAAGCAGCCACTCACTTTAAATTCCACTGTGAAGTGGATTCCAGACCTGCTCTGGAGTGGCTGCGAGTGCCTAACTCCAACGTGGAATGTTCACCGGACATATAACAGAAGGATTCGAATCATTAATAGAAAGGGTCTGTATCACACCACTCCTGTGAGTCTCCAACCTGTGCAGAAATGGTCTGCAAGTGGACAAAGTTTCCAGTTTTCTGTTTTCTGTTCCTCTGTTCCTCTCCAGCAGTGAGTAAGTGCACCTCTCCAACTACACTACAAAACTAATTGGAACTGTTCCCATCAATTTGAATAATTTTGCACATAATATATTTACTGGTGTAAAACACCACCAAACTGTACACAATATTTATTCTAAATGTTGCTGTTGAAAGCATACAAAAATACTTATCTGTTCTTACTGGATAAAGTTATGATTTGTTTAACTTTTACAAACAGAACTGCTGAGTGATGCCAACATTAGGTGAATGTTTATTTGTGAACAAACTCCCTTCTTACAAACTCATCTGTGTTTTGTTTTTGTTGCTGTTGACCTTTAGTGATTAGTGATTCTTTCTTAGTCAACAAACTCCAAATTAAACTGCATCACACACACACAAATAAGTTGCTTATGTTTGACAAAATGGTCAAATGTTTTCAAAGTTCCAGCATATCAAAAGTGTGTTATACAGTAATGTACCAAAGTCCTGGCTGAAGTCTTCTTGCTATGTGGTGACAGTCAGTGCTGAAGAAACCTATGCAGAGTGTGCAGACATGGACGCCAGCCGTCAGGCTAGCAGCCAGAGCGCCAAGGTTCACGTCCGCTATCTGCTCCTGACTCGGAGGAACGCGGAGTGTGCTAGCGTCTTCAGCCAGGAATCCCTCAACAACACCCAGCAGCACAGCACATACTTCAACTCAACACTGCCCACCAAAGTCATCATTCATGGCTACAGGTAGCCACATCAGCACCTAGTCTGCACTCTGGTTGGTCCGAGTTAACCTGAACACCCCCCCCCCCGTGTATGGCTGTTTTCTGTAGAGCGATGAACAGCAAACCCTCTTGGATCAGCAACTTAACTCAAGCTTTGCTACGGGTGGAGGATGTGAACATCCTAGTGGTTGACTGGGTCTGTGGAACTTCCATTGCCTACAACAAGGCAGTGGAGAACTACAAGGAAGTGGCCTTTCATATATTCGTTCTTCTTAAACAGTTGATGGTGAGCATGGCACAGTAGTCTGATTATACATCACAATACTGTAATTATACATCACAATAGTGTAATTATACATCACAATAGTCTAGTTATATATCACAATAGTCTAAGTATACATCACAATACTGTAATTATACATCACAATAGTCTAGTTATACATCACAATAGTGTAATTATACATCACAATAGTCTAATTATACATTACAGTAGTGTAATTATACATCACAATAGTCTAGTTATACATCACAATAGTCTAATTATACATCACAATAGTGTAATTATACATCACAATAGTCTAGTTATACATCACAATAGTCTAATTATACATCATGTCTTTAGAGGTTTCCATTAGTGGAGCTTTGTGTTATTGCATTACCTGAGGGACACTTCCTGTGCTGCTGCAGACCCATGGAAGCACCCTGGACTCATTCCATGCCATCGGGATAAGTCTTGGAGCGCACGTGGCAGGATTTGTGGGCACTCTGTTTGAAGGCAAACTGGGACAAATTACAGGTGAGGAAAATCACTCATCTAAATTACAGTGAGAAACTCCACTGATGAATTACAGCTACTTTCACCGAATGATTGAAATTAAATTTCAGACTACACACCAAGGAAAAGCAATACACTTGTGTCTGGAGGACAGGAAGTATGTCTGTGTTGTTAAAGTGTATTTTAAAAACCAAACCTTATCTTTAAGCATTATCTTTTTAAATGTGGGATTTTGTAGAGCTTTAGCATATCATTTACAAAATAGAAGTTTGTTTTGGCAGAAGTTTTTTCAGGACAAAACACCACCATTTGTTTGACTTGTGCTGTGCCTGTGGTTTCAGGGACACATTTCTAGGACCTTCTGTGTTGACACCATCAATCACAAGTTTATTATTCTAGAAGTCTGAAGGTTTCCAGAATCTTTAGTTGAAGCTCAGGGAAGCTTCCAGCTTTCCACCGTGTTTTTCCTTCAGCTTCACTTTCAAGTCCAGGCTTGTGTGTGCAGGCCTGGACCCAGCTGGACCCATGTTCAAGAACGCTGATCCGTCCGATCGACTGGACCCCTCAGATGCAACCTATGTGGAGGCCATCCACACTGACTCTGACAGTGAGAGTGAAGCAGATCTTTATCTCACATGTTCTTGCTGTGAAATAATTCTGAGGCTGACTGCAGCTTTGCTCTTCCTTCATGTAACCTGTGCTGTGGGGAGAGGTTAGCGTGTACCGTGTGCTGTGGGGAGAGGTTAGCATGTACCGTGTGCTGTGGGGAGACGTTAACGTGTACCGTGTGCTGTGGGGAGAGGTTAGCGTGTACCGTGTGCTGTGGGGAGAGGTTAGCGTGTACCGTGTGCTGTGGGGAGAGGTTAGTATGTGTCACATTATCTATAACATATAAATGTTTATTTTTTTATTTTAATTAAATCACTTGCATTTGGCAGAATTTGGCATCTCTATTCTTGTTGGACACGTGGATTTTTTCTTAAACGATGGGATGGACCAAACTGGATGTGTCCGCTCAAAACTCTCCAGTACGTGGACAAATCACACAATATTTGTAGCAAACGTGTTGGACTGTGTCTGCCCCACCCTCTGAGGCCAGAAACAGTGTCAGCAAAGTGAGACATGCCTGATAAAATAAAAATACATAATACTACAAACGTAGATCTAATTACAGCCCCACACTGGTAGCTAAATCATGCTTTAAGTGCCTTCCCAGTAGTTATGGATGTTGCTTAAGGATTCTTGATACTAAATCATGTCCAGTTATAATGTAAACCAATGTAGTGTCCATAAAAAAGATTATAAACATGGTTAAAGGGGAATACAGTGTCAGCATTTGCTAAAACATCCTGGCCTGTTGTCGTTCCAGTGTATAGCTATGCCATCTGTGATCATATGAGAGCGCTGTATGTGTATATAAGTGCACTGGACGGCTCCTGTCCCCTCGCTGGGTTCCCGTGTTCCAGTTATGAAGGTCTCCTATCAGGACAGTGTACCAGCTGTGAGAACAACCTCAGTGGTACGTGCCCTCAAATAGGTAAGAAAAACCATAGATTAACACACGAAGTCCCTTCGATCTCTATACAAAACATATTCACATTTATATATCCAGTCAGCATATTTTAGTTGTGTGCGTCTGTGTTTGTATGTGTCTGTGTGTGTGCATGTGTGTGTGTGTCCCAGGTTTGCTGAAGAACAGTGAGATAAAAGTATCTGCTCTACCCAAATATGAGAAGGTTTACCTCCTCACAACACCTGATGCTCCTTTCTGTAGTAAGTCTCTCCTTCTGTAGTAAGTCTCTCCTTCTGTAGAGTCTCTCCTTCTGCAAAATAAAGCTGTTTTGACCTTACAGGTTACAAGCAAGATGTTCTCCCTCTCCTATCCTTCAGAAACAGGAGTGGCGCTGTTTCTGAATCAAAGTTGTGTTTACCTGTCCTGTCTTCCCTCACAGCGCAACACATCCTGATTGAGGTGAAGGTTTCCCAACTAGAGAAGAGCGCTGAGGTGCAGTTCACCCTTGTCTCCATTGGAGGCGCCAACACGGAGAAGAAACTAAGGCTGTGTGTTCCGTTATTCCCCTAATAGCACTAAATAAAGCACAGTTAACATATTTATATAAACTCTTGTTGATTAATTCTTATGTTAGGACATAATGTACATGAATTTATACAAACTGCATGTTCTTGTTTACACCGGATAAAGAAAATTTGCATTATATTCTGCATGTTTGTTTTTATGTCTATATTTCAGGGAACCAGACAAAACTGTGTATAAAAGAGTGGTAGGACATCCAGAGCATCTGTGTAAGATCGACTCCGTCCAGGTGAAGCACACTGGGGCTCTGTTCTACAGACATGGGGACGTTCACTTTGAATCCTTCTGTATTTCTGAACTCCCAAACAGCAGGTAAGATTGGATTCTTATACATACAAAGTAATTAGTTGCTAACATTAACAAAGTGCATTCAGAGTATACTGCGTGGAACTCATATCATTCAGAGTATATAATTCAGAGTATACTGCATGGAACTCGTTGTTAGAGCAAAATGTCAATATAAATGTAATGCCTGTTTATGTCTCTTAGGGGAATGCAACCATTGTGTGTGGAGAACATTAACATTCGAAGGAACGCACTGTGGTCACATGACTATATACAGGTGTGCTGAACTTACCTAGAAGGTGGAGTCTGTCACACACTGGACCAAACGCACAAGACAAGGATGTGCCAAAATAATCACAGATTTACACTCCTAAATAAGAATATCCACATGTAAACACGCCTGTATCAGAACATCCACATGTAAACACGCCTGTATCAGAACACTAGATCTAAGTGAAGAATGTGTAAAATGTTTTGCTTTGCTTCACACTTAAAATCATATAATATGTTAAACCGATCCCACTGATCCATAAACTGGTACACTGTAAACATGCAAAGTGAAGTTTATTAACGTGTTCTGTTAAAATCACACATTTTGCATTCAGAGTATTTGTTAACAGCCTTTGGTCTCCAATCAGGTTTCAAAATGTACTAATGACATCATAACACTGGGAAATGACTGAAGCTCATTTGGTGAATGTTTGTTTATTTATTCTCACATAATAATAATAAATAAAATAGGTTGAATGCAAATTGATCATTTGAACTGGGGGCTTTATTTACTGTAGGTAAATAACCACAGATAGTGATGTATGTGATGTATGTGATGTATGATGTATGTTATACATGTGTGATGTACGTGATGTGTGATGTACGTGATGTATGTGATGTACGTGATGTATGATGTATGTTATACATGTATGTGATGTACGTGATGTATGATGTATGTTATACATGTGTGATGTATGTGATGTACGTGATGTATGATGTATGTTATACATGTATGTGATGTACGTGATGTATGATGTATGTTAT